>JAODPA010066632.1:0-10853 GCA_025585075.1 Nepenthes mirabilis
AATTTGACATTTTATCATGATTAATTAATTTAATATAATAAAATTTTCTGTGGGATAAATTTTATTATATCAAAAATAATTAGTCACTGATGTGTATGCCGGAATATGGGTTGGCCCACGGTCAACGGAGGCCCAATAGGAATGCCAAACGGTCAACGTAAAAACGACCCTATAGGCCCAAAGCTTGAAAGGCCTAAGACAGTCAATGCCATCGTTGACCGTCTGGATTCCAGAAGACGGCTAACGTGCACGCAGACGGTCAACGTAAGCGTTGACTGGAATCACTGTAGCAATAGGCAAAAAATTAAAATGCTTTTACGAGCCAGGTCCACTTAAGCTCACGATCTATCAGACAGCCAGTAACGGCTCTCCTGGCAATCTCTACGATCTCTGTAGGCTCCAAAGCGGATATTGACAAAATTGGTGCCTTTCTCGTAGGGAAGGCGCCAGATTTTCCCAATCTCCTGCCAACTGGGGATTCCAACGGTAAAATACACAGAAGGAAGGTAAGCAATTTGGAAAGCCACTGACCGCCGTGGAAGGAAACTATTTCAACCCTTTTGGCAACTAGCATCAATTCTGAAAGGCAGGCCAACCAAAGAATCATACAGGGATCACTCCTTTCAAAGAAGGAAGATCGCCCGCTAAACCATAAGTAAGCCCTAGAACTCTCATTCCAGGCACGCTTTCAATTACTTACGCTCTCAGTGACTTACGCTCTCAATTATTGACGCTGTCTACTATGTAAACACTTACTCAGGCAACTCAAAAAACCTAAGGCATACAAGCGCGCCTCTCACGGCCGTTTACTGCCTCCCCACCTTCCAGATTCAAGAAGACAGTCTCGTCTCTCTTTCATCTGAAAATACACACACACTCTCTCTATCTTTCTCAATTTTCAGTTTCAAAAGCCTTCTTATCTTCCGAAGGCTGTTGACTGACTTGAGTGTCAGAGTATTCTCGGTGGGATAACTTTCTGCCGACACACTGACCTCCTGTTCTTTTTAGTGGTGTGCAGGATCCAACTCAGGGAACGGTGCTTAAATCAGGACAAGCGAATCATCCCGAAGTTGTTCGAAGTTCGGATCCATGACGCATCATTGGCGCCGTTTGTGGGAAGACGCTTACAAAAGCCAACCACAAATTCGCATAACTCTCTCTTTCACTGTCAGATTCTGCAATGGTGTACGAGAGCTCAAACTAGCGACCCTGCACCAATCCTGACCAGGACCACGCTGCTGGTGCCACGGTCAATGGGACAATGGGCGGAGTGCCAGCTCCCTACTTCCAGCAGCTAATGGAGTAGATGCAAGCCAACAATTGTCTGCTCCAAATACTTTGCATACAGAACGAGCAGCGACTGCAAGCGGCCCCACCAGTAGCCATCCCCGCGCCGGCCACCAAAAAGGGTGGTCAGACGAAAAAGAAGCCAGCCAAGAGGCCCGAGAGACCCAGGGGCCATCCAGTCCCAGCCTCCTCCCATGTTCTTGGCCAGAACAGGCCCGAAGAACACTCCGGGAGCACGTCTCCGCGAGAAAGTCCAGAGAGAAGAAATCCCCGATACTCTTGAGCCGAAGACCAGAATGCAGTCCAGGAGCGAGCCTCCAGGACTACCAGGTCCGCTGGAGATAGTAGCCAGCTGGCTGCTGAACCCTCCAGGGACAAAATGGAGTTGGGGGTTTACCTCAACTCCAAAAGATCAGTAAACGCTGCTCGCACAGATCTGCGAGTGGACAAAATCTGAAACCGTGTGTTCCAAGATGAGGAGCGCACCATCGACTTGGACCGATCTCCTTTCACAGCGGAGATCCTGAGCCATCCACTGCCTACAAAGTTCAAGATGCCTTCCCTTGACTCATATGATGGGTGCAGTAATCCGGTTGACCATCTCGATCACTTCCGCACCCATCTGAGTCTACAATGGTTAGAAGACTCAGCGATGTGCTACTGTTTTCCACTCACGCTGAAGGGAGATACCCGAATTTGGTTCCATCACCTCACAGATCTCTTCCTGGCTCAATATGCCTCAAGCCGACGAGAAGAGAAGCAACCATGGCATCTCTTCCACATCAAGCAGAAGCCGGGAGAGAACCCACGGTGATTCTTGGATCGTTTTGTGGCAGAGGCCAGACGGATCTCACGGATTACAGAGGAGATGAAGCTGGGCAGTTTCATCTCTGCACTGACCTACGGTGACTTTTTCAAGCACCTGATCCATAAAAATCCTCAGACCTTCCGAGAGGCGGAATCCATCACCCGAGCCTACGCTGTAGCAGAAGAGGCCAACGAGGCAAAACGTCCAGAACGGACGGATCAACCTTGATCGTTCCTTGGTGAAGGGAATAGGAAGTACAGTGGCGGAGATCACTCTCTGACGGATTGGGCTCCCAGAACGTAGAGACTACGGGCCCACCAGTTTCACACCTCTGACGGACACACGCTCAAACGTCCTCATGCAGATCCGTGGAGAAAAATTTCTAAAGTGGCCAAAACCACTGAAGGACTCTGAAAACCAGTCGAAGTACTGCGACTTCCATCACTCTACTGGCCATTCAACTGATGACTGCAAGACACTACAGAGGGAGATCGAGGAGCTGATTCGCAGAGGCCACCTTATCAAATTTGTTAAAGGTCCTGGACAGAGCTCTGGAGCAGCTGGCAAAGAGGGGCAGAAGCAGACTCTACCCCGAAATCGGGTTGCAGTAGGAGTGGTTAACATGGTTATCACCCGACCTGCTAAAAACCGATATGGCAACGAGGAACAGCAGGCTGGGAGGAAGAAACAGCACACGACAGATAACACTATCAGCTTTAGTGATGATAACCTAGCCCATGTAGTGTCCCCCCATGCTGATCCCCTCGTATTCGCGCTCGTTTCGGGCGGTAGTGTAGACTACCAACTGAAGCGAGTATTTATTGATAATGGAAGTTCTCGCGATTTGCTTTACTTGGATGCTTTCTTCAGATTAGGCTTAAAAAAGAACCAACTAAAACCTGCCGAGGGCCCATTATACAGCCTCGACAATGAGCCAGTACCCGTTCAAGAGACTATCCAGTTGGAAGTTACCCTGGGTATGTATCCAAAAACAGCAAGTCGAACGCTCACCTTCCTAGTGGTCGACCTACCCTCGGTATACAACGCCATATTGGGTAGACCGTGCTTGACAGCATTCGGGGTGGTCACTTTGATTCCACATCTCAAAATGAAGTTTCCAACACCCTACGGTATCGGGAAGGTGCTGGGTGACCAAGTCACTAGGCGAACCTGTTACATGTTCCAGATTGCCCTCAAGTGGCAGCACCAGAACAATTGGAAAACTTGACCATCGGGACGAGACAACTCTTCAACAAGCGTAGTCCGGTGAAGCCACAGATCTAATCCCGTTGGACCCGGAAGAGCCGGATAAGTGTGTACAGATCGACGGCTTACTTACCGGACCACTGTACGATGAATTGGTTGTGTTCCTGCGAAGGAACGCTGATCTTTTTGCATGGACTCCAGTAGACCTGCCCGGAATCCCAACGGAGATAATGGTCCATAAATTGGGACTTGACTCCAACCGAAAGCCCGTCAGGTAGAAGCGGAGGAACCACTTCGTTGAAAAACTAATCGCCATCCGCGAGGAGGTCAAAAAGCTGCTGGACACATGCTTCATTAGGGAAGTCCACTACCCGGACTGGCTCTTTAATGTTGTCTTAGTAAAGAAAAGTAACGAAAAATGGCGGATGTGCGTCGATTTTACCGACGTTAACAAGGCCTGTCCAAAGGATAGCTTTCCCTTGCCCAGGATCGACCTGCTGGTTGACTCAATGGCCGGACATGAGCTGCTAAGCTTCATGGACGCCTATTCGTGTTACAACCATATCCGGACGAGTCCGGAGGACGAGAAATACACCTCGTTCATGACCGATCAGGGGACCTACTGCTATAAAGTAATGCCTTACGGACTCAAGAACGCTGGGGCGACTTACCAACGGTTGGTCAATAAAATATTCTAAAAACAGATTGGTCGCGACATGGAGGTCTACGTCGACGACATGCTCGTCAAGAGCAGGGTCACCGGCAACCACATCCGCGACCTGGAAGAGTCATTCGAGGTGCTTCGTAAGCATCACATGAAGTTGAATCCGGCTAAGTGTGTCTTTGGAGTACCCTCCGGTAAATTCTTGGGTTTCATCGTCTCCCAACGAGGGATCGAGGCAAACCCAGAGAAGATCAAGGCGCTCGCCGACATGGCTCTGCCACGAAACGTAAAGGACGTCCAGCGACTGACTGGACGGCTGGTAGCACTGTCCCGCTTCCTTGCGAAGTCCGGTGACAAGTACCAGCACTTCTTTAAAGCCCTTAGAGGAACAAAATCCTACGGGTTACAATGGACAGCGGAATGCCAAACCGCTTTTGATGAACTGGAACGGTATTTGGCTAGCCCACCGTTATTGGTGTCACCCAAGGGCGAAGAGGAGTTATATCTTTACTTGGCAGTGTCGGAGGCGTTTCTCAGTTCTGCCCTCGTGCGCCAGGACTCTGACGCCCAACGACCGGTCTACTATGTGAGTAGAACGTTGACCGGCCCAGAGACCCGATACTCGCGCGTAGAAAAATTAGCATTGGCCCTAATATTCTCAGCACGAAAGTTAAGGCCTTACTTTCAGGCCTATCGAATAGTGGTCCTTACAGACCAGCCGCTGAAAAACATCATCCAAAAGACTGACATTTCTGGACGATTAGTGAAATGGGCTATCGAGTTGGGCGAGTTCGACATCGAATTTCAGCCTAGGACTACTGTGAAAGCACAGGCGCTGGCTGATTTCATTGTCGAAACTACAACCCCAGTCCTCGAAGAATAGCCCGAAGAAAGCACAAAGCTGCTTGTCAGAGTTTCGGAATGGATACTCCACATGAACGGATCGTCAACGGACACAGGCAGCGACGCTGGAGTGGTCCTTACGACCCCCGACGGGTTTGAGGTTAAATACTCCATCAGGCTTAATTTTTCAATAACCAACAACGTTGCCGAGTACGAGATCCTGTTAGTCAGATGACGATTAGCTAAGGAGTGCTCCACCAAGAGGTTGGTAGTTTACAGCGACTCCGAGTTAATCGTTAACCCGGTTAACGGAGGCTTCGAGGCTAACAACCCTCTCTTGGCCAAATACTTGGCGAAGGCAAGGGAGGCCGCCCAGGGTTTCGACAAACTAACCTTGGTTCACGTTTTCCGAACTGAAAATTGGAAGGCGGACCAGCTGGCCAAAGCTGCTGCTATCGAAAACCCAGAGCAGTATTCAATAGATATGCGGGAGATCCTAGACGCTCCCAGCATTGAGAAGCGAGAGGCGATGCGGATTTTCGAAGCAGAAAACTGGATGACGCCTTTCTTGAGCTATCTGGCGGACGGATCATTGCCAGAGGACGTGGAGAAGGCCAAACGGGTCAAGAAGACAGCCGGCTGGTATGCTGTGGTTGACGGACGGTTGTACCAATGTGGCTACTCGACTCCATACCTCCGCTGTCTAACTCCCGAGGAGGCTAACTACGCTTTAAGCGAAGTCCACCTCGGGATCTACGGGTCGTACATTGGTGGAAAAAACTTAGCCTTCAAGGTCATGCGCCAGGGCTATTACTGGCCCTCGATGAAGAAAGACGCGCTGGAGTTCGTGAAGAAATGTGACAGCTGCCAGCTTCACAGCAACCTTCATCGCCAGCCATCCGCAGATCTGAAGGCCCTTCATGCCCCTTGGCCCTTCGCGCAATGGGAGCTCGATCTCCTCGGCCTGTTTCCCATTGCCATGGGGCAAAGGAAATTCATCATCGTGGGCAGCGACTACTTCACCAAATGGATCGAAGCTATCCCACTGGCTAAGATAACAGAACACGACGCCCTGTTCTCGAGGTCATCATCTACAGATTCGGCGTCCCCGAGGTCATCATGACCGACAATGGGGCCCAGTTCTCGAGGAAACACTTCATCAAGTATTACACAAGCCTTCGCATCAAGCTGGTCCACACTTCGGTGGCATACCCCCAAGCAAACGGACAGGTAGAGATGACAAATCGAACGCTGCTCCACGGGTTAAAAACTAAATTGGAGGATGTAGGGGGCTCTTGGGCGGACGAGCTCTTTTCCGTTCTTTGGTGTTATCGAACAATCCCGAAGGAACCAACGCGCCAGACACCCTTCAGCCTCTGTTACGGGATTAAGGTGGTAATCTCGGTCGAAATCGGGCTTCCAAGTCTCAGGGTGGAGTCCTATAACTCACAGACTAACTCCCAAAAAATCAGGGAGCACTTAGACCTGTTAGAAGAAGCCCGCGACGCTGCCAGAGTATGGACAGCAGCCTACCAACATCGGATCGCCTGATACTACAATAAAAAAGTTAAGGCGCGACGATTCGATGTGGGGGATCTGGTCCTACGTGGCGTCGAGGCCACAGGCAAGCTGGCCGGCCGCAACAAGCTCTCCCCTAATTGGGAAGGGCCTTTCCTTGTCTTCGCCGTACTACGAAACGGAGCTTACAAACTCCTGAGCCAAGACGGGAAGCTGGTTCCGCGAACGTGGAACGCCATCCACCTCAAACGATACTTTCAGTAGCGGACACAGGTACGCATTTGCATTATTGTTTGTACTCGCTTGCTTATTTTGATTTTGTGAAAAATAAGTATTTACTTAGCATCATTCCTATGTGCATGTGCATGTATTTTCTTTGCAGGATACCCGACCTAGACTGCCCCTAAGTCGTGAGGGTCTTCACCCTCTCGTTAAACCCTGGTCATCTAGGCGGTCATAAGAGGTCGAACTTGAACCTCGGTTATCCGAGCGGCCCATTAGCGGTCGTATCTAAACCCTGGTCATCCTGGTAGCCCATGAATGGTCTATTTTAAACCCTGGTCATCCAGGTGGCCCACAAACGACTTAATATAAACCTCGGTCATCCGAGCGGCCCATTAGCGGTCGTACTAAACCTTGATCATCCAAGTGGCCCGATAGCGGTCAAAACCTTAGGGGGCTTACGCAGTATACGCAACGACCTCTTCTACGGGGAGATAGTTGGATGAGTCAGCGACGGTCGAAGGGAGAAGCGTCCTCCAATGATGGCCGTCCAAGTCATCACTTGGACAGCACCACCAGGTTGCTTAACACAACCGCCTGCCAAGCCTAAGAATATAGCTTCCTAGGCAGCCAAACAACACCAACCGGCCAACTTAGTTGGCCGCCCCATGCAACAAAGCATACAAACACAAGCAGTGAAAATGAATGGACACGGAATTGAAAGAATTTTCATTTCATTGCTTTAAATATATTACAAAAATACATAAGAACAAACAGGAAAAGGTACAAAAGGCTAAGGACGCGGCGGCCGCCTCTGGCGGTCCCGGGGCTCCTCCACAAGGTCGTCCTTATGCTGCGCCCCACGATTTTCTAGATGAAGGTACTCAACAGGGAAGTTAGGGTCGATCAGCTTCACAAGACGTCGACAGACCTGGACCCCCTCAAACATCCGTGCGTGCAGCATGCCCTTGACCTCGTGGGGGCGAATTCGGAGACCTAGCTCATTCTCCAGGGTGGATATCCAATCTGCAAGCCGTTTCTTGCTCGCTTTGCTCCGATCCTCCTCCTCTTTTAAACGAGCATTCTCAACTCTCAAGCTGGCGATCTCTGTTTTCATTCCCGCCAGGACAGCCTTGAGGGCGGTAGTCTCCTTGCGATGCTCTCCTGCTAAAGCGGCCAGCTTGGCATCCAGTCAGGCTATCTCCGCCTCCCTGTCAGCCAGGGCCTTATCACGCTGCTCCACCACCTTGAAAAAGACGGGGGCCTCTAGACCCGGCCCAAGTGGCGATGGACCAGGAGCATCCTCTCGAGCCGAGCTCGTAGCTCCCTCCTCCAGAATGCACTCTAGGATATCATCAGACTCATCCACGGTAGCTGTAGGATCCTCAAATGCAGCCTCTGGAACAGTTACCAGAGGATCGAGCTCCACTGTTGACTCCGCAGCAGAAGTCTGCGCGATTGGGGAGCTGACGAACGGCTCCCGCGTGCCCACCACCGGCTCACAAGATGGCTCCTCGAAAGACTCCATTGATACAGCACCAGGAACTACTTGCGGCGTAGGCTGCACCAAGATGACTCCTGAATCCGCCGGCCACTCCTCATGGGTCTTCTCCAGGCCCGCAGTGCTGCCAGGCCCGCTACAGATCCCGGCAGCCACGTAGTCAATGAGG
The DNA here is from genome assembly GCA_025585075.1 of Nepenthes mirabilis. Lineage (NCBI taxonomy): Eukaryota > Viridiplantae > Streptophyta > Magnoliopsida > Caryophyllales > Nepenthaceae > Nepenthes > Nepenthes mirabilis. The sequence continues at coordinate 8,219 of JAODPA010066632.1, forward strand.
GACGACGATGACGAGGGCATCTCCAGCACCTTTTCTGGCAGCGGGCCAATAAACCCTTCGTCTGTATGCCGCATATGGATGATAATGCCCTTAGAATCCTCCGGATTTGTTATCCTCACGGGTGACGTAGGTTTTTGAACTGTGGATGGTGGACCCCAGTTCACCTTCCTAGTCTCCTCCTAAGAAACCAAAAAATCCCAATTGAACTCGTTGGGATTCTTCTTTATTGCATTAATTACCCACTCCTGGGCTGCCGTCTCCGCCACAGACGGCGTCCCCGCATATGCCTTCAGAACCTAGTCCTAATCCTTTTGAAGGGGACAGGCCGTTCCCACACTCACGAAGAAGAACTGGTTCTTCCAGTTCTTCAACGAGTCATATATGGCTTTATTTATCTTTATACCAGAACGGGGGACGAGCAATATCCACTCTCCTCCCTGATTTATTTTAAACAAAACCCTAGCCATGGACATCCTAAACTTCTTACCACGCTTGCGAAGAAAAATACACATAGTACAGAGATACCGGATAGCGTTGGCGTGAAACTGGGCAATGGGTACTTGCAGAGCCTTCAAAAGAGACTCCAAGTCGTCCGGCAGCGGGATACGAAGGCCGCTCCTCATGTGGGCCTCGTAGACTGTAATATGTCCCTCCGGAGGAGCAAAAGCCCTGTCATTCCTTCCTGGAACTCTCCACGCAATTTCCTTTGGAATGTTAAACTCAGCACAAAGCGCTTTGACGTCACTCTCTCTCAGAACGGAGGCAATATCTGCAACGGATGCCATGACTTATTCGAAGGATTAGGGTTTCTGAAAGTTAGGAACGGAGAAGATGGAGGCTTGGAGGCGTAAAGGATTTTCGAAGAGTGGAGGGAAAACTTAAACGCCAAGCACACGTTAAAACCCCTCATTAAGGACGCCGTCAGTCCTGTCACGTGTCAACTCCCTACTTGGCTCTTCAAAAGGCGGATCCCTGACGTATTAATAGCCGGGATCTCTACCCAACCAACAGAAGACGCATGTCTTCTTCTAGCCTGCAAACTGGTTGATGGCCACACGTCCATCAGGTCTAGCAGAAAGCTTCTCCGGAACTGACCAAAACGGTTAACAATTTTGGTCAATGTTGTTCCCCGAAACTGACCAAGACGGTTAATAGTTCAGGTCAACGTTGTTATCCGGAATTGACCAAGACGGTCAACAATTCTGGTCAACGTTGTTCTCTGAAATTGGCCAAGACGGTCAACAATTCTGGTCAACTTTGTTCTCCGGAATTGGCCAAGACGGTCAACAATTCTAATCAACGTTGTTCTCCAGAATTTACCAAGACAGTCAACAATTCTAGTCAATGTTGTTCTCCTAAATTGATTAAGACGGTCAACAGTTCCAGTCAAACACTTCTCTACACCTTTCATGGAGTTCTACAGGATCCTCAAGCGCCGAAGGGCAATAAGGGGCATCTCATCATGTACATACCGGAGGCCAGAATTCTGGCCACCGGTATGGGGGTTAGTGATGGGTACGCCGAAATATGGGCTAGCCCACGGTCAACGGAAGCCCAAAATGAATGCCAAACGGTTAACGTAAAAACAGCCCAACAGGGCCCAAAAACCCAAAGCCTAAAAGGCCCAAGACAGTCAACGCCATTGTTGACCGTCTGGACTCCGGAAGACGGCTAACGCTCGCGCAGACGGTCAACGTGAGCGTTGACCGGAATCACTGAAGTAACAGGCCAAAAATAAAAAGGCTTTTATGGGCCAGGCCCACTTAAACTCATGATCCATCAGACGGCCAGCAACGGCTCTCCTGGCAATCTCCACGATCTCTGCAGGCTCCAAAAGCGGATATTGACAAAATCAGTGCCTTTCTCATAAGGAAGGTGCCAGATTTTTTCAATCTCCTGCCAACTGGGGATTCCAACGGTAAAATATATAGAAGGAAGGTAAGCAATTTGGAAAGCCGCTGACCGCCGTGGAAGGAAACTATTTCAACCCTTTTGGCAACTGGCATCAATTTTGAAAGGCAGGCCAGCCAAAGAATCATACAGGGATCACTCCTTTCAAAGAAGGAAGATCGCCCACTCAACCATAAGTAAGCCTTGGAACTCTCAATGCAGGCACGCTTTCAGTTACCTACGCTCTCAGTGACTTACGCTCTCAATTATTAACGTTGTCTACTACGCAAACACTTACTCAGATAACTCAAAAAACCTAAGGCATACAAGCACGCCTCTCATGGCCTTTTACTGCCTCCCCACCTTCCAGATTCAAGAAGACAGTCTCGTCTCTCTTTCATCTGGAAGTACACACACACTCTCTCTCTGTCTTTCTCAATTTTCAGTTTCAAAAATCTTCTTATCTTCTGAAGGCTGTTGACTGAGTTGAGCGTGGGAGTTTTTCGGTGGGATAACTTTTCGCCGACACACTGACCTTCTGTTCTTTTTAGTGGTGTGCAGGATCCAACTCAGGGAATGATATCGGAACCAGGACAAGCGGATCATCCCATATCTGTTTGAAGTTCGGATCCAGGACACATCAGCCACAATTAATGTCTTTATACCACACATGATAATAAAAAATAATTTTATTAATTAAGGATGTTGTGGCCAATTTTCAATTAATTAAATTATTATAATAACT
>JAODPA010066633.1:0-10853 GCA_025585075.1 Nepenthes mirabilis
ATAATAAACAGATAAATAGATAGATTTTACATCATCTGAATGTCTCAATAGTAACGAATGTGTGTGGCTAAATATTTTCCAATTATGTAATAGGCAAAAAACATAAAAGAAAAAAAAGGGTTGGAATTTCAAACGAAATACAATAATATGACTAAAATACGATACAGTAGTGATGGGTACTGTTATTAATGGGCTTACATAAGGAAATGCTACCAAGTCCATAATACAAAATGAGCTAGACAACATTGAAACCCATGAACACGGGCTCATCCCATTCCTCTAGCGCTTTAACTGCTACTGCTACAGTTAAATTTTATAGATCCAAATTGTTACAATTAAATACCAAAGGCATTAATTGCTTCAATTGGATTTCTAAGGCCAGAACTGCTACAATTAACCGCTACCTAGTTAATCCTATCCATGGTAACGTCACAAATTTTGAAGAAACATACATCTAAATATGGTATAAAATGGAAGAGCATCTAAGAGAAAGAGGAGGATCCTCCGTTTAAAAAATCCCTTATTTGGATAAATCCCTTGCTTGGATAGTTAAATGAAGGACTATATAAAAAAAATCTTAAACCAAATACTCATTTCGACTTTTTCTTTTTAGATTTTTCTATATTTCTTAGATGAGAACTGACTTGAACGTTGGAGAGTCTCTCAGGGGACAAGCCTTGATTATATTCTAATTCTTGATTTAGTTGTGGTACGCAGGTCCTGGATCATCAAAGACGGAATGGAGATCTAATTCATAAAGAACGCGTATTCGAGACCCGTCACGAATCCGGATTCTGGTACGCATCATTTGTGTCGTCTATGGGAACATCCTAAACAAAAAGCCAGCTAACTACCACAGTCAACTATGGTAAACACCAGAAGTCACACTAACGCACCCAGAAATGTTACTTCCCCCGGCAACGACCCTATAGCAGGTAGTCATGAGGAAGATAGACAGATGGTTTTGATGGAAACCATGAACGAACGAATGACGAACATGGCTGAAACATTTCAAATTCTTTGTACCCAGTTGGGACAACAAAAACAAGTAGTCCCACAAGTGTCTCACCAGCAATTCAAATTTTAACCGCAAGCACTCCTGCTTCAAAAAAGAACCAAAGAAGGAGATGCCTAGCGAGAAATGAAGAGCAACCTGTTGATCAAGTAAGAGAATATTCCAACAATAGGGAAGAAGGTCGTTCTTGGTTAGAAGGACGGTTGGGCCCGAGATCTGAGGAAGAAAGTCCTGAACAGCGAAATTCTCGATATAAAGGAATGAACGGAGACTTCCTAATTTCGATATGGTATCTCGCAACGTGCAACCCGTTGAAGGAAGTCGTCACTCTAACCGACCAAACTGTCCAGAGTTGAGGGATTATCTCAATGATAAAAGATCAGTAGCAACTGCTGTCCCTCATGTAAAAGAAAAACTGGAGAAGGTCTTCCAACGCGTGTTCGGTGATAGTGCAGAAAAGCACTATGCAGATTTGAGAAGGTCACCTTTTACGATTGAGATCAGAACCTGTTCACTTCCCCATAAATTCAAAATGCCTACCTTAGAAGTCTACGATGGAAGTGGTGACCTAATAGACTACTTAGAAAACTTCCGTACAAATTTGAGCTTTCAAGGATTGGACGAGATGAGTATGTGTCAATGTTTTTCCCTGACACTAAAGGAAGATGATCAAATTTGGTTCCATTATTTGGCACCAAATTTGATCCGGACATTTGAAGAATTAGTATATTGTTTTCTATCTCAGTTTTCCTCCAGTAGGAGGATCGAAAAACAATTTTGGCACTTGGCTCGTATCAAGTAAGGGTCAAGGGAAAGTTTGAAGAGTTTTTTGGGTAGATTCACTTCAAAAGCTAGGAAGATTCTCCGAATTACTGATGAGGTTAAATTGAACACATTTATGAATACGTTGGAGTCTGGTGACTTCTTTAAGCATCTGGCTTATAAGGATCCCAGAACGTTTTCAGAAGTGGAGGCCATCACTCGAGCTTACATAGCGGCTGAAGAAGCAAACGAAGCAAAAAAGCCAAGACGAGATGATCGCTCACAGCATGGACCAGATGGGAGGAAAAGGAGCGGAGATCGTATTGACTTACACAACTCAAAGAAGTCGTCTAGGTTTGAGTCAGGGGCTTAAAAGAAATATAAACCGATAAACTTGACCCCGCTGAATGACCCTAGGATAAAAATTCTTATGGAGATAAAACAGGAAAAGTTTCTGAGATGGCCAAAATCGATCAAAAACCCAGAAGGAGGTAATCAGTCAAAATACTGTGATTATTATCAATCTCGGGGATATAGCACGAAAGAATGCAGGACTTTATAAAAAGAGATTGAAGAACTCATAAAAAAGGGACATCTCAAGAAATTTGTAAAATATCCAAAAAAAAGTTAACAGGGAAGAGGAGAAGAAGAGCAAGATCAACAGCACTCAAGGAACAGAGTATCAGTAGGAGTGATTGACATGATATCAACCATACCACAAAAGAAGCACACTCCGGATCGGGCAGCTGATGTAGGAAACAAAAGACAAAGGATAAAAAATAGGAATGGTGCAATCTATTTTGATGATAACGATATGAGTCATGTACAAGTTTTCCATTCTGATCCACTTGTAGTGATTGTGCTCGTTTCAGATGGTGAAATTGATTGCCAGTTGAAACAAGTCTTCGTTGATAATGGAAGGAGTAGCAATTTACTCTACATGGATACCTTCTTTAATTGGGATTAAAGAAAAATCAACATAAACCCGCAAATGGACCCCTTTATGGACTGGACAACAAACCTGTCTTTGTCCAGGGATCAATACAACTAGAAGCCACGTTAAGAACGTATCCCAAAACATCAACTCATGCACTTACTTTTTTGGCGGTGGATTTGCCTTCAATTTACAATGCTATCTTAGGCCGGCCATGTTTAACAACCTTCGGGGTGGTAACAGCCATCTTGCACCTAAAGATTAAATTCCTGACACCTTCAGGCGTTGGTGAAGTCTTAGATGACCAAGTCACTGGCCGTTCTTACTACCTAACACAAGTAACTCAAATAGTTCCAGAATGGCCAGTTGAAAACTTAGACTACCGAGATGAACTGACATTACAGCAAGTCCAATCCGGTTTGAATGTATACTTCTTGACCCAAATGATCCGGAGAAGTATGTGTAAATTGGAAGCACTCTCTCCAGGCAGTTTCAGGATCAACTTATTTCCTTCCTTAAACAGAATGCGGATATATTCGCTTGATCTCCTGTCGACATGCCTGAGATCCCAACGGATTTAATGGTCCACAAACTTGGACTTGATCCGAATCATAAGCCAGTCAAGTAAAAATGGAGAAGTCATTCCATAGAAAAACTTATTGCAATCCGTGAGGAAGTGAAGAAGTTCGTTGATGCTGGATTCGTAAGAGAAGTCCAATATCTTAATTGGCTCTCTAATGTGGTGCTTGTGAAGAAAAGTAATGAAAAATGAAAAATGTGCGTGGATTTTACTAATTTGAATAAGGCTTATCCTAAAGATAGCTACCCACTGCCCAGAATAGTTACTTTAGTGGACTCCACCGTCGGGTACGAACTGCTAAGTTTCATGGATGCATATTCTGGGTATGACCAGATCAAGATGAGCCAGGAGGACAAGGAACATACTTCTTTTATGACAAACCAAGGCATGTATTGTTATAAGGTGATACCTTCTAGTCTCATGAATGCGAGAGCCACTTATCAGAGATTGGTAAATAAAATGTTTGAGGTTCAAATTGGAAAAAACATGAAGGTATATGTAGATGATACGTTTGTGAAAAGTAAAATCACGTATGACCACATCCTAGATTTAAAGGAAGCCTTTGAGATACTCCGAAAACATTGAATGAAGTTTAACCGAATTAAGTATGTTTTTGGAGTGACATCCGAAATGTTTTTGAATTTTATAGTCTCACAGCGTGGGATTGAAGCCAACACTGAGAAAATAAAGGCCATAATAGATATGGCACCACCAACGACAGTAAAAGAGATCCAGAGGTTAATTGGAAGGCTTGCAACCTTATCATGGTTTCTAACCAAGTCAGTAGAAAAATACCTCCCCTTCTTTAACGCTTTAAGGGATACCAAGACAAATGATTTTATCTGGACAGCTGATTGGCAAACTGCTTTTCAAGAGTTAAAGGACAATTTGTCTAGTTCACCTCTATTGACTTCACCAAAACAATGTGAAGATTTATATCTATACTTGGCCGTTTCAGAGACAACATTGAGTTCAGTTTTGATCCGAGAATATTTAGATATACGACGGTCAGTAACTATGTCAGTAAGATGTTAACGGACACTGAGACCCATTACTCACCTGCAGAGAGAACTAACTTGCCACTTGTCCATTTAGTTCGAAAATTACGGCCATATTTGTAGGCTCATAAAATAATTACACTCACCGACCAGCCTTTAAAAACTGTGTTACAAAGGCCTGACATGTCCGAAAGATTAATAAAATGGGTAATAGAATTGAGTGAATTTCACATCGAGTTCAGACCAAGGCCAAGCCTTGGCAGATTTCATCGTTGAAACCACGACCTCAATTCCAGTAACCTCTATTGGAGATGAAGACATTCGTCGGACGATGGAAATACCCAATTGGACTTTGTATGTTGACGGGTCGTCAATACAATCCGGAAGCGAAGTTGGGATAGTTATGAAAACTCTTGATGGAAAAGAGATTACTTATTCCTTGAGACTTGGATTTCAAACCACTAACAACGTTGCTGAATATGAGGCATTACCGGCTGGCCTCAGGCTGGCCAAAGAATGTTCAGCGAAGCATGTGATTGTTTATAGCGATTCTAAATTGATTGTGAACCAAATTCAGGAAAGTTTTGATATTGCAAGTTCCTTACTTAAAAACTATTTTGCAAAAGTAAAAAGTATGGAGCAAGGTTTTAACAAGTTAGAGATAGTTCACATATCCTGTGCAGACAATGACAAAGTAGATTAGTTAGCAAAGACTGTAGCCACTGAAAACCCTGAGCAATATTCAAAATTCCCATAAGAAATTCTGGAGACTCCAAGTATTGGGGAGCGCAAATAGAAAATTCTACGGGTAACAGACCAAGAAAATTGGATGTTTCCATATTGGAGGTACTTGACTAATGAAATTTTACAGAAGACCCCAAAAGATGCCAATCGTGTGAAAAAAACGGCGGGTTGGTATACTATTGTGGATGGAAAAATGTATCGTCGAGTATACTCAACTCCATACCTCAAATGCCTGACTCCGGAGGAAGCAGATTACGTCTTGAGCGAAATCCATCTTGGTATATGCGGATCTCACGTTGGAGGCAAAAATTTAGCCTTCAAAGTAATGAGTCAAGGATATTTCTAGCCCACTATGAAGAAAGATGCAATGGATTTTGTTAAAAGGTGTGAAAACTGCCAGCTACATGAAAATATACTTCATCAACCAACAGCTGAGTTGAAGACCTTACAAACACCGTGGCCCTTTGCACAGTGGGGGCTTGATATCCTTGGCTCATTCCCAATGGCCTCCGGTCAAAGAAAGTTTATTATTGTGGGGATCGATTATTTCACTAAATGGGTGGAGACTTTTCCCTTGGCAAAAGATAACTGAACATAATGCCTTGGAGTTTGTATGACAAAGTATCATTTGTTGGTTTGGAATCCCAAAAGTTATAATAACTGACAACGAAACTCAATTTATTGAGAAACGCTTTACTAAATATTGAACGAGTTTAGGTGTCAAGCTAACTCAAACATCAGTAGCTTACCCCCAAACTAATGGGTAAGTAGAAGTAACTAATAGGACTCTATTGTATGGATTAAATATGAAACTAGAAAATGCTGGGGGTTTTGGGCAGATGAATTGCCTTCAATATTATAGTCTTACAGAACCACTCCCAAAGAACCAACTCAAGAGACTCCATTCAACCTATGTTTTGGAACAGAGGCTGTAATTTCAGTAGAGAATAGATTACCTAGGTTAAGGGTTGAAAACTTTGATCCTCTTAGTAATGCCAGGAGACTCCGGGAGCATCTTGACATGCTCCATGAGATCCGAGAAACAGCAAAGGTGAGAATGGCTGCTACTTATCAGCAAAGAATTGCGCCCTACTATAATAAAAGGGTAAGAGCTCGAAGGTTTCACGTTGGAAATTTAATCTTACGCAGTATAAAGGCCGCTGGAAAGATCCTCAACAGAAATAAATTGTCTCCAAATTGGGAATGTCCATTTATTGTGTTAGCCATTCTTCAGGATGGCACTTACAAATTGCGCAGTCAGAACGGTAAATTGGTGCTTAGAACATGGAATGCGGTTCATTTAAAAAAGTTCTATCAGTAGCATTCGAAGATCTAGATGAACAGTGTAAGCTTTTCATGAAATAGTGTTATGTTCAGTATTAATAAAATATTTTGCTCTTCATTTTATCTTTATTATTATTTTATTTGAATTTGTCCATTTAACCTTTATTACTGTTTTGTTTGAATGTGTATATGCGCATATAAAAATACTTCGAGCTAAACTGGCCTAAATTGCCCCTAAGTCTGGTGAGATTTTCATGTGGGACCACGAAATAAGTAAGTTGGAAGAAGGAAAATTTCCTTAACTGAATGAAAAGGATTAACTAATACTTACGGTGAGAAATGCCGCTCTAAGGGCAGCCTCAGTCAAAGAAATTCTTACGCCAGATTCCAAGATTGATTCACGCCGTCTTCTAATAGGATTAGGGCGAGGGGTTGAAACTGTTATACCCGAAGTAATAGGCCATGTAGGAGGTTGGTCAACAGCCTCCGGTGGAAACGAGAAAGTAACTGGAGAACGTTGAGGAGAAGTCTCCTCTTCACCGGCCACTCTAACAGCTTCCTAAACAATGGTTTGATAAGTAGATGGCCCAACTTGCGTGTGAGATGAGGCTGGTAATAACTCCGCTTCAATCCGAATGTCTTCGATCTCAATTTGAGGGCCACATTTACCAGATTGTCCAACATCAACCGATTGGTTCATGATCCCATGAATGCTCGAGGGCTCCATAGAAGTTATTGGAAAATCCTCACCGGAAACAATTTTGGGTATTAAACCCGTCTCCAACTTTGGCTCCAAACCCGTTTGAACAGAAGGGTCTGAAGCTGTGCTCTCAATATGTAAAACTTCTAGCCCAAGGCTAGGAGGGTTTGCCTCAACGGATTGAGAAAAACTCGCTACCGCCTTGATGAGGAAGATTTGGCTTTATTCCCATCAACTTTTCTTTTACGTATTTTAGGTGGAGATGCAGCAACATCTACTGTTTCTTCCGCACTGGTCACCCACTTAGCAAAGGCCAACAATTCTGGTGAGAGAAAACGATCCTTATTTTTATCTGAAAAAGAATTCACCTTCTCTCAAAGAATGTCAATAAACGGTTTAGCATACTTCTCATCTTGAGAAGTAACCCTACCAGTTAATGAATCGGTAACTCTTCCCCATCCATCAGGAAGGCCCACAGATAATTTAAGAAAGAAAAATCTATCTTTCCAATCCTTTACAAACTCATGGATTAGTTCAGAAAGATTTATCTCCCTTAGAGACAATGAAATCCAGTCGTTGCTTTGGACAAATTGAAAAATAACCTTGACTACGGTGGAGTTAAACTTTAAACCACGAAGAAGAAAAAATATACAAAGGATGCATTGATACCTAATTGCGTTCGCATGAATTCTAGTAATGGGAATGCCGAAATCTTTTAATATCTGAAGCAGCTCATGGGCAATAAGAATACGAAGACCATTCATGAGATGGATCTCATAAATAGTTATGTAGTCATCGAGCGGATTATAGGCTCTTTCATCTTCACCAGACATAGTGTAAGGGATTTCCCTAGGTATTCCAATTTGGGAATACAATTTCTCGACTTCATCTCCAGTAAGCACGGATCGGGTCTCAACGACGTGAATAGTCATTGAGCGATATTCTATAATAGAAAAAAGTAATAGGAAAGTAAAACCAATCCAAAAGAAAGTTAGGGTTTGAAGACTGAAGATGAAAAGTGAAAATGTATGCGAAACAGTGCTAGATTTATAGAAAATTTTTGGGTTTGAAAGGGGCGCCATTTTAAATTAAAATGACACATGGTTTTGAGGCGACATGATTACAAATTGCTTTGGAATACCCAAAGTAAATTGCTTATTACTGACAGAACCCCTCCGGATACCTTTTTCTCTGGAGACCTTCATTTTCTCCAGAGACCTTCCATTTCCTCCGGAGACCTTCGTTTTTTTCGGAGACCTTTTCCTCCGAAGATCTTCCATTTCCTCTGGAGACTTTTGTTTTCTCCGGAGACCTTCCATTTCCTCCGGAGACCTTCGTTCTCTCATGAGACCTTTTTCTACGGAGACCTTCATTTTCTCCTGAGACCTTCCATTTCCTCTGGAGACTTTTGCCCTCTTCGGAGACCTTTGTCCCCTCCGGAGACCTTCGTTTTCTCCGGAGATCTTTTCTCTCCAAAAACCTTATCTTATTTCTCCAGAAACTTTGATATTTCGGAGATCTTACGTTTTCGGAGACCATATGTATTTTGAGATTCTGTTCACTCCCGACCAGCTCCAACCCTATTTGGCTTTGAGGAAGTCAACTAAGAGATGTCTCCATCAATTTAGTAATAGAGAGCAAACCAGAAAAGAGTTCGCCATCAATGAACACACCAGAGGTTTAAAACTCAAAACTTCTGGCGTAGGGGGCTAGTGATAGGTACTGTTATTGATGGGTTTACATAAAGAAAGACTACCAAGTCCATGATATAAAATGAGCTTGGCAACATTGAAGTCCATGAACACGGGCCCATCCCATTCCTTGAGTGCCTTAACTACTATTGCTACAGTTAAATTTCGAAGACACAAACTGCTACAGTTAAATTCCAGAGACCTTAACTACTTCAATTGGATTCCTGAAGCCAGAATTGTTACAATTAACCGCTACCCAGTTAATTTTATCCATAGTAACGTCATAAATTTCGAAGAAACGGACATCTAAACATGGTATAAAAGGGAAGAGCATCCAGGAGAAGGAGGAGGATCCCCCATTTAAAAAATTCCTTACTTGGATAAATCCCTTGCTTGGATAGTTAAATGAAAAAGGACTATATTAAAAAAATCCTAAACAAATACTCATTTCAATTTTTTCTTTTTAGAATTTTCTCTATTTCTTAGACGTGAATTGACTTGAGCGTCAAAGTGTCATTCGGGAGACAATCGCCGATTGTATTCTGATTTTTGGTTTAGTTGTGGTGCGTAGATCCTGGATCATCAAAGACAGAGTGGAGATCTAATTCATAAAGAACGCGTGAACGCGTATCCGAGACCCGTCATAAATCTGGATTTTGGTATACATCAAGTAGGAATTGGACTACTATGAAAATGACACAATCAATTGAGACCATGGTATGTTTAATAGTAGTGATGAGGATATGACTTCATATCAGAGAGGGATTACCATGGGAGAGGACAATAGATAGATATATAAATATTTTTCTTCCATAAAATGACCCAATATTATTGTTGTGGGGATGAATTCTCACGTTAGTTGAGTAAAAAACTGTCGTCATACTTATAAATAGGAAAACTTCATTCTCCTTTGAGGTGCCTTTTCAATGATAAACCCTTATAGTTGTGGGGGTGAATTCTCACGTTGGTTGAGTAAAAAAATGACATTGTACTTATAAGTAGGAAAACTACATTGTACTTTGACGTGCCTTTTCAATGATAAACCCTTACAGGATAGGATTAATGATTTAAAATGTCTTAGATCTTTCTCTGAATTGGATAATACTTCAAACGAGAATGAAACTATCTGTAGAAATTTATACTGACAGCAATATGCCCACCTCTTTAATGGAAGATATATTGCGGGTAGACTATTCCACTCTAGTTGAATAAAGAGGTTATTTGGTACATACAAGTGAGAATACTTTCTTCTTTTTTTGATATGCCTTTTTAGGTATAATACTGTATAAGACGGGGATAGTGATTGAATACATTTCATGCATACTTCTAAAGTGAATAATATCCCATTAAGGAAGAAAATAATTGCATAATCACCTCAAGACTTGGATAGATGGAAAATATAGCAACTTACCCAAGGTGGAGAAACTTCTTGTCTGCATAAGCATATGCAGACGTAGAGCTCACATCCATCATGCTTTGTGCAAGCAAGTCACGAGCAGCCACAAAGTTATTACTGCTGATCGTATTCATCTCCTGCCCTCCTGCGGCGGTGGCAGCAGCGGCGGCAGCAGCTGCCGCTTCCTCAATATGAAGTTGCTGCATCCTCTCTAAATCAGCTATCTGAATTTATATTATCAATATTTTCCATTAATAAGAGTTAAGCATAGGAGTAGATGTAACTAATAAAACAGTATTCTGAGGAGTTATCTATTTGTTCCGTTTGTTCGCAATCTTATTACTGATGATAATTTTACATGTAAAAAATATTATAATATCTAAACGATTAACTTAAGATAATTTTTAGGTTAAGACACAATAAATTCTTAGCAATTTAGAAATTTTTAGCATCCAAAAATATTTTGAATAAAAAAAGCAAAAAAATTCTAAAAAGTTGGGCCTTTGATTTTCATTTGACGGCATAACGTGTGAAGTGTTACTAATCATATTAACCATTGAAAACACTTACATATTCGTGTAACATTACAATGTTTCAAACTCGGGTTAATCAGATTCTTAATCGAGTGAGATTATTAGTTATAAAAATATGATGCAGATGATACTTTTGAAGTCAAAAATTTGTATAGAGGTCTAAATCAACTTTTTAAAGATTCTATATTAGTTTGACTTAAGAAGTCATCTGAAGGA
>JAODPA010066634.1:0-10853 GCA_025585075.1 Nepenthes mirabilis
TAATTTTATCAAAATAATTTGAGTTACTCGATTATAAGTTTATTGATATTTAATTTTACGTCATCAATTATATATTTAGTTATGATGGGTATACTGTAAATGGGCTGGCTCAATAGTCAAAAGCGATCAAGATCCACTGTTGGACGGTCAGCGTTGACTCAACGGGAAATGAGGGCCGCATTCTTGAAAGGCCCAAACACACATCAGATGGTCAACGCCAATATTGACCGACTAAGGCATAAGCAAGTGGCCTACTTGCGCTCATGACGGTCAACCTATGCGTTGACCAGAATCACTGTAACAACAAGCCAAGAATAAAAAGGCTTTTCACGAGCTTGGCCGATTTGGGCCCACGCTCCAGCAGGCGGTTAGTAACGGCTCTTTTCCTAACCCTACGCCTTCAATGATTTCAACCAGCTCCAAAAAAGAATATTGACAAGATCGGCGCCTTTCCCATAAGGAAGGCGCCAGATCTTTCCAATTCCTACCAAGTGGAGCCTTCTAACAGTAATTTCCTTGAAAGGAAGGCAGAAAATTTGGAAAGCTAATACCCGCCAGAGAAGAAAATGATCTCAGCTAATTAGGCAACGCGTGCCTTCCTTACAGGGAAGGCCGCCTAAATATGGCACAGGGAATCACACCTTCTAATCAAGAAAGATCACACAGCCGCCATTAAAAAGAGCCCTAAGGTCTTCGCTCAGGGCACACGAACATCCACTCACACAACACCTGCTACTGTACTCTCAACTACGCATACCAGAACAATTTCACACACTCTCTTTGCGAAGCTTCTTAACAGGCTGAGAGAAAGAACACAAATAAAAAATGCATACAGGCGCTCTTCCTGTTGGCCGACACCTACTGCCTTCACCCACCATCCAGATTCAAAAGACGACATTACCTCTCTTTCATCTGAAAACCTACATACTCTCATATTCACATTCTCAACTCTCGTTTTTAGTTACCTTCCCAAATTTTGAAGATTATTTACTGACTTGATCGTCGGAGTATTTTTCGTGGGATAACTTTTCGCCGACACACTGACCTTCTGTTCATTTTAGTGGTGTGCAAGATCTAAATTCAGTGAACGGAACCGGAACCAGGACAAGCGGATCAACCCAAATCTGTTCGAAATTTGGATCCAAGGACGCATCATTGGCACTGTCTGTGCGAAATGCTTACAAAAAGCCAGCCACAATTCTTCACAACGCTCTCTTTTCACTGCCAGACTCATCTGTAATGGTGAATACGAGAGTCCAAGCTAGCGATCCTATTAGAGACGTCACTTTTTCCGACCAGGACCACGCTGTTGGTACCCCGGTTAACGAGACGACAGGTGAGGGGCCTGCGCCTTTCTTTTAACGACTGATGGAGTAGATACAGACCAATAATCGTCTACTCCAAATACTCTACTCACGACAAGAGCAGCCACAGCAGGGGGCTCCGCCAGCAACCATCCCTATACCGGCCACCAGAAAAGGTGGCCAGAGGAAAAAGAAGCCAGCCAGAAAGCTCGAGAAGCCGACGAATAATTAAATCCTAGCCTCCTCGCGCGCTCCAGGTCAAAATAGGCCTGAAGAGCGCTTTGGGAGCACAATGTCGGGGGAAAGTCCAGAAAGAAAAAATCCCCGATACTCTCAGGCGGAAAATAGAAACTCAATCCAGGAGCGAGCCTCTAGGACTGCCAGATCTGTTGGAGACAGTAGCTGGCTGGCTACTGGACCCTCTGGGGACAAAACAGAGTTGATGGCTTACCTCAACTCTAAGAAATCTGTTAACGCTGCTCGCGCAGATCCATGGGTGGATAAGATTTGGAATCACGTGTTTAAGGATGATGAGCACACTGTTGACCTTGACAGATCTCCTTTCACAATGGAGATCCTAAATCGTCCATTACCCACTAAATTTAAGATGACTTCTCTTGACTCATACGATGGGAGCAGTGATCTGGATGACCATTTGGATCACTTCCGTACCTATCTGAGTCTACAAGGGTTGAAAGACTCAACAATGTGCCGATGCTTCTCACTCACACTGAAGGGAGATACCCGCATCTAGTTTCATCATCTCCCTTCAGGCACCATCAACAGCTTCCGAGAGCTCACAAATCTCTTCTTGGCTTAGTATGTCTCGAGCCAACGGGAAGAGAAGCAGTTGTGGCACCTCTCTCACATTAAACAGAAGTCAGGAGAGAACCCATGAATATTTCTGGACCGCTTTGTGGCATAGGTCAGGCGGATTTTTTGGATTACGGAAGAGATGAAATTAGGCAGTTTTATCTCCGTGCTGACCTATAAGGATTTCTTCAAGCATCTGGCCCACAAGAATTTCTAAATCTTTCGGGAGACGGAATCAATCACCCATGCCTACGCAGCGGCAAAGGAGACCAACGAAGCAAAATGCCCAAAACGAGCAGATCAGCCTCGCTCATTGCCTGAAGAGGGAAAAAGAAAATACAGCGGTAGTGATCACTCCCACTGGAAGCAGCACAGAACTGGGCCCCTAGAACGCAAAGATTATAGGCCCACCAGCTTTACGCTCCTGACGGACACGCGCTCAAATATTCTTATGCAGATCCGCAAAAAAAAATTTCTGAAGTGTCCAAAACCACTGAAAAAGGACACTGGGAACCAGTTGAAGTACTGTAATTTTCATCGCTCTACTAGACATTCTATTAAAGATTGAAAAAAATTATAGAGGGAGATTGAGGAGCTGATTCGCAATGGCCACCTCACCAAGTTTGTCAAGGGCCATGGGTAGAGTTCTGGGGTAGCTGGCGGAGAAGGGCAGGAGCTGTCTCCTCCCCAAAAGCGGGTTACGGCGGGAGTGGTTAATATGGTCACCACCCGATCTGCAAAAAATCCAACCGACGATAAGGAGCAGTAGACTGGGAGGAAGAAGCAGCGCACGATGGACAATACAATTAGCTTTAATGATAATAATTTGACTCATGTAATGTCCCTCCATGCTGATCCCCTTGTTGTATCTACACTCGTTTCAAACAGTAGTGCCGACTACCAGTTGAAACGAGTGTTTATTGATAATAGCAGTTCAAAGGATTTGCTTTACTTGGATGCATTCTTTAAACTAGATTTAAAAAAGAACCAATTAAAACCCGTCGAGAGCCCATTGTATGACCTTGACAATGAGCCAGTGCCCGTCCAAGGGACAATCCAGTTGGAGGTCACTTTGGGCACGTATCCAAAAACAGTGAGTCGAACGCTCACCTTCTTGATAGTCGACCTGCCATCTGTTTATAACGCTATACTAGGCAGACCGTGCTTAACAGCGTTTGGGGCAGTCACCTCAATTCCACACCTCAAGATGAAAATTTCAACGCTTTATGGTGTAGGAGAGGTGTTAGGCGATCAAGTTACAATGCGGACATGTTACATATCTCAAATTGCTCATAATGGTAACACTAGAATGGTTAGGAAACTCGATCATTGAGACAAGATAACCCTGCAACAAGCACAATCCGGCAAAGCCACAGATCTAGTCCCACTGAACCCGGAGGAACCGAAAAGGTGTGTACAGATCGATGGCTCACTCGTCGGAACACTGCACGATGAATTGATCGCATTCCTGCTACGGAACGCTGATATTTTCGCGTGAACTCCAGCAAACATGCCTAGGATTCCGGCTGAGATGATGGTCCACAAGTTAGGGCTCAAACCTGGCAGGAAGCCCGCTAGGCAGAAGCGAAGGAACCACTCCGTGAAAAAGTTAATCGTCATCCAGGAGGAGGAGGAGAAACTGTTGGACGTAGGATTTATTAGAGAAGTCCACTACCTTGACTGGCTCTCTAACGTTATCCTGGTGAAGAAAAGCAATAAAAAATGGCAGATGTGCATCGATTTCACCAACGTTAACAAAGCCTACCCAAAGGACAGTTTTTCCTTACCCAAGATCGACCTGCTTGTTGACTTGATAGCAGGACATGAGTTGCTAAGCTTCATGGATACCCTATTCGGGTTATAACCAGATTCGGATGAGTTCGAAAGACGATGAGCATACCTCGTTCATGACGGATTAGGGTACCTACTGTTATAAAGTGATGCCCTTTAGACTGAAAAATGTTGGAGTAACCTATCAATGACTGGTCAACAAGATGTTTAAAAAATAGATCGGTCACAACATGGAGGCCTACGTCGATGATATACTCGTCAATAGTAGGGTCACCGGCGACCACATCCTCGACCTGGCAGAGTCGTTTGAGGTGCTCCGCACGCATCACATGAAGCTGAATCCAACTAAGTGTGTCTTCGGGTAGCCTCTAGTAAATTCTTGGGTTTCATCGTCTCCCAATGGAGGATTGAGGCAAACCCAGAAAATATTAAGGCCCTCGCAAATATGGCTCCCCCGCGGAGTATAAAGAATGTCCAGCGATTGACCGGACAGCTAGCAGCATTGTCTATCTTCCTCGCGAAATCTGGTGACAAGTACCAACCATTCTTTAAAGCCCTAAGAGGGACAAAATCCAACGGGTTTCAATGAACAGCAGACTGTCAGACAACTTTCGATGAATTGAAGCGGTATCTAGCTAGCCCGCCATTACTAGTGTCACCCAAGGGCGGAGAAGAGCTGTATCTTTACCTGGCTGTGTCAGAGGTATCCCTCAGTTTTATCCTCGTACGCCAGGACTCCGACACTCAACAGTTGGTTTACTACGTGAGCAAAACGTTGATCGGCCCAAAGACTCGCTACTCACGCGCAGAAAAGCTGGTCTTAGCACTTATATTCTCTGCACAGAAATTAAGGCCATACTTTCAAACGCACCGTGTAGTGGTCCTCACTGACCAGTCGCTGAAAAATATACTCCAAAAACTCGACATTTCTAGACGACTGGTAAAGTAGGCTATCGAGTTGGGCGAGTTCGATATCGAATTTCGACAAAAACCTGCTATAAAAGTGCAGGCTCTGGCCGACTTCATTGGTGAGACCACGATCCCAGTTCTTGAAGAACAACACACAGAAAGCGCAATACAGCTTGACGGAGTTCCAGAATGGGTACTCCACGTAAACAAATCGTCTATGGACGCCGGCAGTGTCGCTGGAGTAGTCCTCATGACCCTAGATGGGTTTGAGGTGAAGTATTTCCTCAGACTCGATTTCCCGACAACTAACAACGTTGCCGAATGCGAAACCCTGTTAGCCGGATTACGATTAGCAAAGGAGTGCTCTGCTAAGAAGTTGGCGGTCTACAGTGACTCCGAACTGATCGTTAACCAATTTAACGGAGACTTTGAGGTAAGCAACCATCACCTGGCCAAGTACTTAGTTAAGGCGAGGAAGGCTGCCTAGGGTTTCGACAAACTAACCCTGGTTCATGTTCCCAGAACTAAAAATTGGAAGGTTGACCAACTAGCTAGAGCCGCTGCAGCCGAAAATTTAAAACAGTACTCGAGGGACATGAGGGAGATTCTGAATGCTCCCAGCATAGAGAAGTAGGAGGCGATGTAGATTTTCGAAGCAAAAAACTGGATGATGTCCTACCTTAGCTATCTGGATAACAGATCATTGCCAGAAAACACAGAGAAGGCTAAGCGAATAAAAAAGACAGTCAGCTGGTGCATTGTAGTTGATAGGCGGCTATATCGTCGTGGTTACTCAACCCCATACCTCCGATGCCTAACTCTTGAAGAGGTCGACTACGCATTGGGCGAAGTGCACCTTGGGATTTGCGGAGCACATGCTGGCGGAAAAAACTTAGCATTCAAGATCATGCAGTAGGGCTACTACTGGCCATCAATGAAAAAGGATGCACTCGAATTTGTGAAGAAGTGTGAAAGCTGCCAACTTCACAGTAACATTCACCACCAGCCGTCCGTTGACCTGAAGACAATTCAGGCCCTTTGGCCCTTCGCGTAATGGGGGCTCAATATTTTCGGCCTATTTTCCATTGCCACGGGGTAAAGGAAGTTCATCATCGTAGGTATCGACTATTTCACCAAGTGGGTCGAGGCCATCCCACTGGCAAAAATTACCGAACACAATGCTCTTGAATTCCTTCGTTAGAACATTATTTGTAGATTTAGCATCCCAGAGGTTGTCATGACCAACAACGGGACCCAATTTTTTTAAAAAATGCTTCACCAAGTATTGCGCCAGTATTGGTATCAAGTTGGTCCACACTTCGGTGGCATACCCCCAAGCGAATGGACAGGTGGAGGTCACGAACCGAATGCTACTCCATGGGTTAAAGACCAAGCTGGAAGACACAGTGGCTTCTGGGTAGACGAGCTTCCCTCAGTCCTCTGGTATTACCAGTCAATCCCAAAAGAACCGACACGTGAGACACCCTTCAGTCTCTGTTACAGGACTGAAGCGGCAATCCTGATCGAAATCAAGCTTCCAAGTCTTAGGGTGGAATCGTTCGAGCCACGGGGTAACCCCAGAAAATCAGGGAACACCTAGACTTGTTGAAGGAAGCCCGCGACGCCGCCAAAGTATGGACAGCGGCCGACCAATATCGAATCGTCCGATACTACAACAACAAGGTAAAGGCGTGACAATTCGATGTTGGGGACCTGGTCATGCGAGGTATCAAGGCCATAGGCAAGCTGGCCGACTGCAACAAGCTCTCCCCTAATTGGGAAGGGCCTTTCCTAGTCTCCGCCGTCCTGCAAAACGGAGCGTACAAGCTCCGAAATCAGGACGGGAAGTTGGTCCCATGAACGTGGAACGCGATCCATCTCAAATGCTAATTCCAATAATTGAGCGAGATATGTATTTGCATCATTGTGTGTACGCATTCGCCTGCTTATTTTAATTTGTCAAAATGAGTGTTTCATTAGCATACTACATCCCCTTTCCAGTGTGCACGTATATATATGTGTTTGTTTTGCAAGTTGCCTGACCTAGACTGCCCCTAAGTCAGGAGGGTCTTCACCCTCTGGTTACTAAACTCTGGTCATCCAAGCGGCCCATAAGTGGTCGAACATGAACCTCGATCATCCGAGTGGCTCATTAGCGGTCGTATTTAAACCTTGGTCATCCAGGTGGCCCATAAGCGATCAAGTATGAACCTTGGTTATCCGAACGGCCCATTAACGGTCGTATTAAACTCTGATCATCCAGTCGGCCCATAGGAGGTCGAATCTAAACGTTGGTCATCCAAGTGGCTTGTTAGCGGTCAAAATTTTAGGGGGCTACCGCAACACACGCGACGACCTCATCCACGAGGAGATAGCGATGTCAGTCAACGATAATTGAAGGGAGAAAGAGTCTTCTCCAAGGCTGGCCGCCCAAGTCAACACTTGGGCAGCGCCACCAGGCTTTACTCATAAGCCACCACTACTAGGCCGGCTAGCACACACACAACCGCCTACCAAAAAAGCCTAAGGATTTCACTCTTTTGGCAGCAATGTAATGGTCGCTAGCCAACTGAGTTGGCTGTCTAATACAGCAAACATGCAACTATAAAGCAGTAAGAAGAAATAGACATAAAGTAAAAAAATTCTTATTTTATTGCTTTCAACTGTATTACATTATACATAATACAAAGAGAAGACTAAAAATCAACAAAAGGCTAGGGAGGAGGCAGAGGCGGCGCCTGACCATCTCGCGGATCCCTCACGAGACTTTCATGGGTCTGGGCGGACTTGTTTGACATGTTAAGCAGGTCCACCGAGAAGTTAGGGTCAATAAGCCGCGGGATACATCAATACATATTGACCCCTTCCTACATCCGCGACCACATCAGCTGCTCAATCTTGTGGGGCGTATCCAGAGGCTCAGGTGGTTCTCCAGCTCCGTCAGCTGCCCTCCAAGCTGGCTAAGGCATCCGGTGATCTGCTAGTTCTCCTCCTGCAGCCGAGCGTTCTCCTCTTTCAGACTAGTATTTTTGACCTCCGTATCGGCCCGAACGGTTTGCAAGGCAGCGGCATCCGACCAGTACTCCGCCCCCGAAGCCACCAGCTTCGCGTCCAACCAGGCGATCTCTACCTTTCTATCAGAGATCACCCGATCCCGCTAATCAATCACCTTTGTAATGGCAGCCAGCACCTTCTCCTTCTGCACCAAAGAACAAAACAAATCAGAAATTCTAAAGAAAAAATTATGTAGAAAGTATCACGAAAAATTATATCTCCCACGCTCTCCGTGCGAGCCTATCGGATCTGGCCTCCAAGTCTAGCTCCAGCGGCAGTGAGCTAGAAGCAATGCTCTCAAGAGCAGAGCTGGCAGTGGCCTCCTCCGGGATCTCCTCTAGGAGCCCCTTATCAACGTCGTCCACGGTAGCAGCAGGCTCCTCAGCAACGGCCTCCACTGTAACCGCAGGAGGGTCAAGATCGATCATCGGCTACTCAGCCGGCAATTGCATGGCTGGTGAGCTGACTGACGGCTCCTGCACCTCCGCCGGCGGCTCACAGGCTGACTCTAAAAAAATCTCCGTCTATGCCGCTCAAAGAACCACCTGAGGCACAGGTTGTGCCAGAATAATGCCTTCGCCCTCAGTTTCCGGCAGGTCCTCAAACGACTTCTACATCCCAGTGGCGCTGCCGGGACCACTGTAAATCCCGACAACAATATAGTCGGGCCCTAAAGACGATGAGGAGGGTGTCTTCACTGCCATCCTTTTAGGCCTTTGGTCAATAAAGTCATCATCTGTTTGACGGGGACGGATGAGTGGGCCCCTGAACTTCTCCGGTCGCATTATCACCGCCGACGGTGCCTTAAACTTCTGAACAACCCCTTCACCATAAACATCGTCAACCGCCTAGAATGCTTACGGAGAACGATACAAAATGTGCAAATATACCGTACAGTATTGGCGTGGAGTTGGGCGACAAAAACATGCAAAGCTTGGAGGATCGATAGTAAGTCATCCGGAAAAGGAAGACAAAGACCACTCCTCAGGTGGGCCTCATACACTGTTACGTGTCCTGCCGGCGGAGAGAAGGCCCTGTCGTCCTTGTCTGGAACCCTCCACGCGATGTCTTTGGGGATGTTGAACTCAATACACAACTCTTTTACGTCATTTTCTCGGAGAACAGAAGGGATATCAGCGACAGAGGTCGAAGCCATGTTTACAGAAGAGTTAGGGTTTCGCTTTGGAATGAAAGAAGGTTGCAGACAAAGAAGCAAAAGCAGAAGGCGTGGAAAATGCAAGTGTAGAGGAGGGAAACTTAAACGGCAATGTGTGAAATGCCTTAAACCTCCTCGAGAAGGCACGCCATCATTTCTGCCACGTGTCGCATTCCAAATGGGCCTCTTTTGAAGCAAATCCTTTGGTGCATTAATGGCCGGGATAGTGGTTCAACCGTGAGAAGACATGTGTCCACTTTTAACTTGACAGGCTGGCTAATGGCCACGCGTCACTCAGGGTTCATAGAAAGTTCTCTAAAATCTAGCCAAAGATGGTCAACAGATTCGATAAATTTTCTTCTTCAGATCTGACCATAGATGGTCAACATATCCGGTTAATTTTCTTATTCGGATCTGACCAAAGACGGTCAACAGATCCGGTTGAATTTTTTCTTCGGATCTGACCAAAGATAGTGAACAGATCCAGTCAACTTTTTTCTCCGAATCTGACCAAAGACAGTCAACAGATCCGGTAGACTTTTTTCTCCAGATCTGACCAGAAACGGTCAACAGATCCAGTCAACTTTCTTCTCCGGATCTGACCAGGACGATCAACAAATTCGGTCAACGCCTCACCTTTTCGTGGAGTCCTCTAGAATTTTCAAGCAGCTAAGGAAAGTGAGGAGCATCCCATCATAAACATGCCGGAAGCCAGAATTTTGGCCACCGGCATGTTGGGCTAGTGATATGTATACTGTAAATGGGTTAGCCCAATAGTCAAAGGCGGCCCAAATCCACTGTTGGACGGTCAATGTTGGCCCAATGGAAATGAGGGCCGCATTCCTGAAAGGCCAAAACACGCATCAGACGGTCAATGCTAGCGTTAACTGATTGAGGCACAGGTAGGTGGCCTACTTTCATTCAGGACGATCAATCCGTGAGTTAACTAGAATCACTGTAATAACATGCCAATAATAAAAAGACTTTTCACGGGCCTGGCTAACGCTCAAGCAGGCGTTTAGTAACGGCTCTTTTCTTAACCCTACATTTTCCATGATTCCAACTAGCTCCAAAAAAGGACGTTGACAAGATCGGCGTCTTTATTATAAGAAAGACGCCAGATCTTTTCAATTCCTACCAAGTGAAGCCTTCCAACGGTAATGTGCTCGAAAGGAAGGCAGAAAATTTGAAAAACCGTTACCCGCCAGAGAAGAAAACGATCCTAGCTAATTAGGTAAACGTGCCTTCCTCACAAGGAAGGCCGCCTAAACATGGCGCAGGGAATCATACCTTCCAATCAATGAAGATCACCCAACCACTATTAAAAAGAGCCCTAGGGTCTTCGCTCAGGGCACGCGAACATCCACTCACACAACACCTGCTACTGTGCTCTCAACTACGCATCCCAGAATAATTTCACACACTCTCTCTGCGAAGCTTCCTAACAGGTTGAGAGAAAGAACACAAATCAAAAAGGCATACAATCGCTTTTTCTGCTGACTGACACTTACTGCCTTCACCCACTATACAGATTCAAAAGATGGCATTGCCTCTATTTCATCTGAAAACCCACGTACTCTCATACTCACCTTCTCAACTCTCGTTTTCAGTTACCTTCCCAAATTTCGAAGGCTATTTACTGACTTGAATATCGGAGTGTTTTTAGTGAGACAACTTTTCTCTGATACACTGATCTCCTGTTTGTTTTAGTGGTGTGTAGGATCCAAACTCAATGAACGGAGCCAAAATCAGGACAAGCGGATTAGTCCGAATCTATTCGAAATTTGGATCCAATGATGCATCAAGTTATCAATAAATTAAATATA
>JAODPA010066635.1:0-10852 GCA_025585075.1 Nepenthes mirabilis
TTCCATTAATCGAAAGCATGACTAGTTGAAAATCAGGCCTCACGCGACCCAGGCCCAGTTTGGCCTACACGTCCATCCTTAACTAGCAACGGTCTTCTCCCCTGATTTCAAGCTCCATACAGAAGGCAATCTCAATTATAACGGCCGTCAACAGATTCGACGTACATCTCTGAAGGAAAGCGTCAGAATCATCCTCCTATCTGTAGTAAACCCTACGGTTACAAAATATAGAATGAAAGTAATCAAGGCAATGGCCATAACTACCATAAAAGCTCAATGCCAGAAAAGACAAGGAGCCCAGCAGAATGTGGGGATCAAGCCTTTCAGCACAAGGAAAGCCACCCAGTACAGCGAGTATAAAAGGCCATAGAGTCCTCACTCCAAGGCATACTCTTACTGGCCTAAAAAATGCTCTCAATTGCCCACAGCAACTCTCTACTGCAAAGCTTACACGCTCTAAAAATACAAACGCTCTCTCTCTCTCTTTGCCACTACGTTTCCAACGAACACAATACTTAGAGCCAACGATCCTCATGAGCCACCCAAGCCTCTCTCAACGAGAAAACTCTTCTATCACAAACACTCTCATCATTCTCCTTGTATCATTTACTTTTACCTTCTTAATTCGAATGCTATTTATTGATTTGAGTGTCGGAATATTTTTGGTAGGACAACCTCTCACCATCACCTGACCTCTTGTTTATAGTTGTAGTGTGCAGAATTCAAATTCGGTGAATAAAGCCAGACTCAGACAAACGACTTGACTTGAATCTGTTCGATACTTGGATCCATAACGCATTATTGAAGCCGTTTGTGGGAAGCTTACAAAAAGCCAACCACTTTCTCCACAATCTCCCTCAGTTTCACCTTCCATCAGCCAGAATATTGAACACTATAGTGCAGGTTAGCGAGCCCACTAGAGACGTGACCTCACCCGACCAAGACCACACCCTTGGAACTAGGTCAACATGGTGCCAACACCCTTCTTCCAGAACCTACCGAAGCACATGAGAAGTATGAACAGAATGCTCCAAATGCTCTGCGCCCGCTAGGAGAACGTTCAGTAGGGGGCTCCACCATAGCACTCCCTACTCCGGCCTCCAGGAGAGGAGGACAAAAGAAGAAAAAATCAGCCAAGAAGGCCAAGAGGTAGGCCAATACTCAGGCTCCGAAGGCCTCACAAGCTCAAATCTATCCGGGGCTTGAAGGACGTTTGGGTAGCAGTACTCCGAAGGAGAGTCCAGACCAGAGTAATCCTCGATACTCTCGAGTGGAGACCAGGCATCAGGCTCAGAAGGGAGCCTCCAGGATCATCAGATCTACTAGTGGCAGTAGCCGGCCTACTATTCGCCACACCAAAGAAATGACAGAGTTGAGAACCTACCACAGCTCGAAAAGATCTGGTAGCACCACCCGAACGGACTCGAGGGTGGAGAAGATCTTAAACCGTTTGTTCAAAAAGGATGAACACGCCATAAATCTGGACAGATCTCCTTTTATGACGGAGATCTTGAACCGTCCCATGCCGGCCAAGTTCAAGATACCAACTCTTGACTCTTACGATGAGAGTACTAATTCCATGGATCACCTCAATTATTTTTACACCCATCTGAGTCTACAAGGGTTAAAAGACGCAACCATGTGCTGTTGCTTCTCTTTTACGTTGAAGGGAGACGCCAGTATCTGGTTCCACTATTTCCCATCAGGTTCGATCTGGAGCTTCTGAGAGCTCACTGACCTTTTCTTGGCACAATACGCCTCTAACCGCCGGGAGAAGAAGCAGCCTTGAAATCTATCCTATATCAAGCAGAAGCAGAGAAAAAATCTGTGGAAGTTCCTAGATCGCTTCGTAGCGAAGGCGAGAAGAATCCCCAGGCTTACAGAAAAGTTAAAGTTTGGCAATTTCATTTCTTCCTTAACGTATGAGGACTTCTTTAGGCACTTGGCGCATAAGAATCTGCAGCCTTCCAGAAGGCGGAATCTATCACCAGTGCCTACGCAGCAGCAGAAAAGGCCAATGAGGCTAAGTATCTCGAGTGAACCGAATAGCCTCGCTCTTTCTCAACTGTGGGAAAGAGGAAGCACAACGGCGGTGATCACTCCCATTGGAAGCAGCACAAGATCGGAGTGCCAAAACAAAGGGATTACGGGCCGATCAACCTAACACCCCTGACCGACACACGTTCCAACGTTCTCATACAGATCTGTGGGGAGAAGTTCCTTAAGTGGCTAAAACTATTTTAAAAAGTGGAGGGAGGAAATCCAGCCAAATACTATGATTTTCATCGATCTTTCATACACTCCATAAAAGATTACAAGATGCTTCAGTGGGAGATCGAGAAGCTCATCCAGAAGGGCCACCTCACCAGGTTCATCAGGAACCCTAGGCAAAGCTCTGGCGCCTCAGGCGGGGAAGGACCAGAGCCTTTCCCACTAAGAAATCAGGTCACGGTTGGAGTGGTCAATATAATCATAACCCGACCGGTCAAGACCCCAATGAATTACAAGGAGCAGCAGGTTGGGCAGAAGAAACAACGCACAGAAGACAACGTCATTAGCTTTAACAATAATGACATGAGCCATATAATCTCCCCCAATACAGATCCCCTTGTATCCACACTCATTTCAGACGGTAACGTCGACTACCAACTGAAACGAGTATTCATAAATAATGGAAGTTTTCCGCGATTTGCTTTACCTTAATACATTTTTTAAACTCGGTTTAAAAAAGAGTCAGTTGAAACCTGTTGAAGGCTCACTCTATGGTCTTAACAACGAGCCAGTGGCTGTCCAAGGAATAATCCAATTGGAGGTCACCTTAGGCACGCACCCAAGAACGGCGAGTCGAACACTCACCTTATTGGTCGTCGACTTGCCTTTTGTATACAACGCTATACTAGGTCACCCGTGCCAATAGCATTCGGAGCAGTCACTTCAATATCGCATCTCAAGATGAAGTTTCTAACAGCCTGCGGTATTGGTGAAATATTGGGCGATCAAGTCACTGGGCGAACATATCACATGTTTCAGATCGCACCAAGTGGCAGCACCAAGATGACAGGTGAACTTAACCATCGAGACGAAGCAACTCTACAACAAGTGCAGTCTGGAGAGGCTACCGATCTAATCCCACTGAATCTGGAGGACCCGGAGAGGTGCATGCAGATCGGAGGCTCACTCACCAGGTCACTGCTCGACGAGCTGATCGCATTCTTACGACAAAACGCTAACGTCTTCACATAAACCCCCGCTGACATGCCTGGGATTCCGACTAGAGTAATTGTCCATACGTTGAGCCTCAATCCCGACCGCAAGCCCATCAAGTAGAAGTAAAGAAACCATTCCGTGGAGAAGTTGATCACCATTCGATAGGAGGCAAAGAAGCTGCTGGACGATGGCTTCGTCAAGGAAGTCTAGTACCCGGATTGGCTCTCCAACGTAATCCTGGTAAAGAAAAGCAACGAAAAATGAAGAATGTGCGTCGACTTTACCGGCATTAATAAAGCTTGCCCAAAAGACAGCTTCCCTTTACCTATAATCGACTTGTTGGTAGACTCAATATCCAGACATAAGCTGCTGAGCTTTGTGGACATGTACTCTGGTTATAACCAAATCCAGATGAGCCCAAAAGACGAGGAGTATACCTCATTCATGACAGACCAAAGCACCTACTGCTATAAGGTCATGCCGTTTGGTCTAAAAAATAAGAGTATCACTTATCAAAGGCTCATAAATAAGATATTTAAGAAATATATTGGCCGTAATATGGAGGTGTACATCGATAATATGCTCATCAATAGCAAGACCACCAATGACCATATTCGCAATTTGACTGAGTCCTTCGAGGTGCTCCGCACGCATCACATGAAGTTGAATCCCTCTAAGTGCATCTTCAAAGTATTCTCAGAGAAATTATTGGGTCTCATCGTCTCTCAATAAGGGATTGAGGCCAACCCAGTGAGGATCAAGGCCCTCACGAACATGACTCCGCTGCAGAATGTCAAAGATGTCCAGAGGCTAATCGAACAATTGGCAACCTTGTTCCGCTTCATGACTAAGTCGGGGGACAAGTACCAGTCTTTCTTTAAGACTTTAAGGGGGACTAAAGCTAACAGATTTCGGTGGATAGCAAAATGCCAGGCAGCCTTCGACGGATTGAAGCAGTACATGGCTAGTCCACCATTGCTGACGTCACCTAAGGGCGGAGATGAGCTATACCTCTACCTGGCAATCTCGGAGGTGGCCCTTAGCTCTGTCCCCATACGCTAGGACTCTGACTGTCAATGGTCGATCTATTATGTGAGCAAAATATTGATCGGCCTAGAGATATGCTATCCGCGTGCAGAGAAGTTAGTTTTGGCACTTGTCTTCTCTATCCAAAAATTGAGACCTTACTTCCAGGCTCATCGCATAGTTATTCTAACTGACCAACTACTGAAGAACATACTCCAGATACCCAACGTTTCTAGATGGCTCGTTAAGTGGGTTATCGAGTTGGGAGAGTTTGACATTAAATTTTAGCCTACACTAGCCATCAAAGGGTAGACTTTGACGGATTTCATTGTCGAGATCGCGACACCAATCCCTGATGAACAACCCACTGAGGACACAGGACTACACGGGGAAGAGCCAGAATGTGTTCTCAACGTGGATAGATCATCTATGGACTCAGGTAGCAGTGCCGAAGTGGTCTTGAGGACCCCAGACAGGTCTAAGGTGAAGTACTCATTCAAACTTGACTTCTAGGCCACCAACAACGTTACCAAATACAAAACCCTGTTAGCTGAGCTAATATTAGCAAAAGAGTGCTCCACCAGACGGTTGATCGTCTACAGCGACTCTGAACTGGTCGTTAACCAGGTAAACGAGAATTTTGAGGCGTACAACCCTCACTTATCCAAATAGTTGGTTAAGGCGAAGGATGTCATCTGAAGGTTTGACAGGCTAGACCTGGCCAGGTCCCTAGAACTAAAAACTGGAAGGCCGACCAACTTGCCAGGCCAGTGGCAGTTGAAAACCCAGAACAGTATTCAAGGGACATGCGAGAGGTCTTGAGCACCCCCAGCATGGAGGAACAATAAGCAATACAAATCTTCAACATGGAAAGCTGGATGACACCTTACCAGCGATACCTGGTGAATGAAGCACTACCAGACAATGCGGACGAAGTCAAGTGGATCAAGAAGACGGCTGACTGGTACATCACAGTCAACGGATGGCTATATCGCCGTGGCTACTCGACTCCATACCTTCCATTCTTAACTCATGAGGAGGCAACTACGCATTGAGCGAAGTCAATATTGGGATCTGTGGATCACACATTGGTAGCAAAAACCTAGCATTCAAGATCATACGCCAGGGATATTACCGGCCGATAATAAAGAAGGACACCCTCGACTTTGTGAAGAAGTGTAAAAATTACCAGATCCATGGTAATCTTCACCATCAACCATCCACTGAATTGAGATCTCTTCAAGCCCTTTGGCCTTTTGCATAATGGGGACTCGATATTTTTAACCCATTTTTCATCACGATGGGGCAAAAAAAATTCATCATTGCAGGCATCAACTACTTCACCAAGTGGGTGGAGGCAACCCTGCTGGTTAGGATCACCGAGCACAACGCTTTAGAATTCATCCGCTGGAGCATAGTCAGTAGGTTTGAAATTTACAAGGTCATTGTGACTGACAACAAAATCTAATTCTCTAGAAAATGCTTCACTAAGTATTGTATCAGTTTAGGTATCAGATTGGTTCACACTTTGGTGGTGCACCCACAGGCCAACAGACAGGTAAAAGTCATAAACCGCATGCTACTCCATGGTCTAAAGACCAAGTTGGAGGACGCAGGGGGCTCATGAGTTAACGAGCTACCTTCCATCCTATGGTCTTACCAGATGACTCCAAAGGAGCCAACTCATAGGACACCCTTCAATCTCTGCTACGGAACTGAAGTAGTAATTTTGGTTGAGATTGGACTCCCAAATCTTAGGGTCGAGTCATTCGACCCACAAGTTAACTCACAAAAAATTCGAAAATACCTAGACTTACTGGAGGAAGGCCGTGACGCTGCCAGAATACAGATAGTAGCCTATCAACAATAAATTGCCCACTACTACAATAAGAAGGTAAACGTGCGGCAATTCAAAGTTGGGGACATGGTCTTGCGAAGTGTCAGGGCTACAGAAAAAACTACCTACCGGAATAAACTTTTTTCGAGTTGGGAAGGGACTTTTCTAGTCTATGCCGTTCTGCAGAATGAAGTATACAAACTCTGGACCCAGAACGGCAAGTTGGTTCCACAGACGTGGAACGCAATCCACCTCAAGCACTACTTCCAATAAGGGCACGGGTAGGTCGTCCATCTGTATAATTGTACGTAGTATTCATTATTAATAAAAGAATATTCTTTCCCTGGCACTGTGTTCTTTTTCTATTTTATATGCATGTGTATCTATTTGTAGGGTTACACAATCTAGACTGCCCTTAAGTCGAGTGAATTTTCACTCACTCATGACTAAACTCTGGTCATCCAAGCAGCCCATGAACGATCGTAACTAAACCCTGATCATCCAGGCGGCCTATAAGCGGTCGTGACTAAATCCTGGTCATCCAGACAGCCCATAAGCAGTAGTAATTAAACCCTGATCATCCAGGCGGCCTATTAACAGTCGGATAAAATATTGGTCATCCAAGTGGCCCATTCACGATTAAAATCTTAGGGGGATCAAATAGCACATATAACAACCTCCTACACAAGGAGATAGCGTAATCAGTCAATGACGGTCGATAAGAGCAAAAACACTCTATCCGAAAGAAGGCCGCCCAAGTTTATGCTTGGGCAGCACCACCAAGCCTCTACTCATAGGTGTAGAACAAACTTGATCCGACTTCAGGATTTACCTTGACTTAAATCCATCAAAGAGCGCCACAAACATCTCAACGCAGGCAGACGGCCAACTTACGTGCAACGTACTAAGTCTGCCGGACAATGCAACGATAAGTAAATGAAAAAATGACAACAAAAGCCAAGACACATAATATCAGTAAAATGATCATTTTATTGATTATGCACATATACAATTATAACAAAAAGAAAAAGGTACAAAATCTACGAAGATTCAAAGCTCCCAGGAGGACGAGGAGGTGGCCCTTGACCACTCCGAGATTGCCCCACGAGGCTCTCGTGGCCCTGGGAAGAAGTTTCAATTGGTTAAGATACTCCACTGGAAAGTTGGGGTCAACCAATCGCGTAATGCATTGGCAAAGGTTAACACCTTCCCATAACCGTTCCACCAGCACATCAAAGATCTCATGGGGATGTATACGAGTAATCAACTCATTCTCCAATAACGTCATCTGTCCCACGAGTTCGTCGATGTGCCTCACCGCCCGATCATTCTCTTCTCTTAGCTGGACGTTCTCCTCTATCAGTCTGGCATTTTTATCTTCGAGACTTGACAGCATAGCTTCTCTCAGTAGGACATTCTTCTTTTTTAATCTGGCATTCTCCGCCTCCAGACTGGACATTATAGATTGGAGAGCAACCGTGTCCTCCTAGTGTTCCGCTCTCAGCAACTCCATCTCCTCATTAAGTCAGGTGATCTCCTTATCCTGATCCGAGATCACCAGGTCTCGTTAGCACAATTCCTTCGTGACTGCACTCGTAATTTTCTCCCCTGTAGAAATACTACAAATCAGCAATAGAGAGAAAGAAGGAGAAGGAAAGTCATGAAAGTTTACCTGCCAAACTTTGCGCACCGGCCTTACTAGCCTACTATGAGACCTTAGTCTAGGCAGTGGAGGACTAGAAATGGTGATCACCTGAGTAGGCCCTGTAGTTGCCTCTGTCGATGAATCCTAAAACAACTCCGTTGTGAGGACCACCGCCTCAATAGGCTCTCTAACGACAGACTCCCCCAGCATCTCCGTAGCAAAGCCCACAGCCTCAGCGGGCTCTCCGGTGGTAGGTTCCTCCGTCAGCTCATCCCTGATGTCAACCGCTAATTGAGGCTCTCCGACGGTTGGCACTTCAGGCGCCTCGTGAGGCACATGAGCAGCAAGCGCCTCAGATAATCTTGCAACCTACATGACAAGAAACTCTGCAAGTGCCTCCAGTTGCTCCCCGGCAGGTGTCTCCTCAGGCAACTTAACAGTCTGCTAGCTAAGGGCTCCGCGAGTGACTCCGATGGCACCACCAGGTGCTCCGGTTGTGGCAGGGCAAGAACGGTGCTGCTTACAGCGAAGCCTAGTCCGGCCCTTAATACCTTAATGGCAGCCACAACTCCACCCACACCAGAGCTATTCCCGACTCCAGCAAACTGGCCAGCCAAAACACACTCTGGCTTTGTGGAAGAAGAAGGAGAAGGCATCACCGTTGCCATCTTCTTCTGCCTTGGACACGTGACAGTTTCCTTAATGGGAGGTGGGAGGTGCGCTAGTAGGCTCGATGATGATGGCGCCAGCCTTCCTTTTACGAGAAGGCACCCTCACCTTCTGGACCGAAGAAGGCGGTCACCACTGAGCCTTTTTGGCTTCCGCAAGGGAAACCAAGTGGTCTTTCTAGAATTCTAAGAGGTACTCCTCTACCAGTTCCAGAAACGGCTCCACCACAGCAATCTCCTCATCGATGGGCGACCCGGTGTAAATATTAGGTACCCTACCCCAATCCCTGGATAAGAGCCACGTCGTATCAATATGAATATAAAAGAACTGGTTCTTCCAATTCTTCAGGGAATCATATATGGCACTGCTGATTTGGAGTCTTCGTGGGGACAGGGACACCCACTCTCCGCCCTGGACGAACTAAAACATCACTCTGACTACTTCCACTGTCAACAGCTTTAAATGTTGGTGGAAAAAGATGCAAAGAGTATACAAGTAATGCATGACATTGGCATGGAATTGCGCTATGGGAATCTAAAGGGCGGTTAGAATATCCAGTAGCTCGTCAGAAATTGGGAGGCGTAACCCACTCCTCAAGTGGGCCTCATATATGGTGATGTAGCCCTTGGGAGGGGAGCACACCCTATCTCCCTCGCCAGGCACCCTGAAGACGATCGACCCAGGAATGTTGTACTCAACGTATAGCTCCCTCACCTCACTGACTTTAATCACTGAAGCAATCTAGGTAACAGAAGGCATCATGAAAATGAAAGAGAAGGAAGATAACATAATACTTAGAAATTTTTAATAAGGAAAGTCGAAAGAAAGTGCGGGAAACTTGAAAAACAATAGACGGAACACTTAAAGGGATGTGAACGCCGGAGAAGAGGAACCGTCTTGTAATCGTATGCCCATCATTACTAACACGTGTCGCTCCCTGAAAAAGAGCAGACGAATCAAATCCTCTGGCACATTAATTATCTGGATCGTGAATTCACCACATGCAGACATGTGACCAACTTTTTGACTGACAGTTCGGTGGCATGATGGCATGTCATTTCAACTCCCACTAGTTCTCCAGATTCAGACCCAAATGGTTAACGATTTCGATCAACGCTTCCTTCAGAAGTTCTCCGAATCTTGACCTAAATGGTCAATGAATCCGGTCAACGCTTCCTTTAGAAGTTCTCCGAATTCAGACCCAGGTGGTCAATGATTCCGGTCAACGCTTCTTTCAGAAATTCTTCAAATCTTGGCCTAAATGATTAACGAATCTAGACAACACTTCCTTCAGAAGTTCTCCAGATTTTGGCCTAAACGGTCAACGATTTCGGTTAACTCTTCCTTCAGAAGTTCTCCGGATCTTGGCCTAAACGGTCAACGAATCCAGTCAACGATCTTCTAAGCCGGTTCTCCGGATCTTGACTTTACGGTCAACAACTACAAGTGATGCGATTATCAGACCAAGAGTCTACACTAGTTTCCTCACCAGGTCACCTCACGAGAGAGAACACAACCGCTCACGATCCATCTTGAACATGTTGGAGGTTGGAGTCCCAGACCACTAGCATGGGAGGCTAGTAATGGATACACTAATAATGAGCTGGCCTAAGAAGGAGGAACGGCCCAAAATCACAACGGCCCATTTGCGCCTCGACAGTCAATGTCCACCGTTGACCGAACGAAAGGTAAAGTGAGCCAGAAAAAAAAGTAGGATGAACAACTTGGTCTCGAGATGGTCAACGCCTCCACTGATCAGAAGTATGACCAGTTGAAGACTAGGCCTTATGCGATTCAGGCTCAGTTTGGCCCACACGTCCGTCCTCAACTAGTAACGGTCTTTTTCACTGATTTTGTGCTCCCCATAGAAGGCAATCTCAATTGTAACGGCTGTCAGCAGATTCGACGTGCATCCCTAAAGGAAAGCGCCAAAAGCCTCCTCCTGTCTATAGTAAACCCTAACGGTTACAGAACGTAGAAGAAAAGCAATCAAGACAACGACCATTACTACCATAAAAGCCCCATACCAGAAAAGGCAGTGAGCCCAACAAAGCAAGGGATCAAGACTTTCTGTACAAGGAAAGCCACCTAGCACAGCGACTATAAAAGGCCATGGAGTCCTCACTCTAATGCATACTCTCATTGGTCTGAAAAATGCTCTCAATTGCCCACAACAGCTCTTCACTGCTCTCTCTCTCTTTACCACTACGTTCCCAACAAACACAGTACTTAGAGTCAATACTCCTTACGAGCCACTTAAGCCTCTCTCAACGAGAGCACTCTTTCATTACAAACACTCTCAGCATTCTCCTTGCATCCTTTACTTTTACCTTCTTAATTCGAAGGCTATTTACTGACTTGAGTATCAAAATATTTTCGGTGGGATAACCTCCCACTGTCACCTGACCTCTTATTTATAGTTATGGTATGTAGGATCCAGACTCAATAAATGGAGCCAGACTCAGACG
>JAODPA010066636.1:0-10852 GCA_025585075.1 Nepenthes mirabilis
AAGGAATATAAATAAATATAATTTTTTATGACAAAAATTTCACTACAAATAATAAGTCTTCAATATGGTCTCCCAAATTCTAAGCCTAGTCCATTTCGAATCTCTATGATGTTCCATCGAGTATATCAAACTTGTACTAAATTGGAGACAAAGAGAAATAATGGTGAGTTGACAGCTCAACAAGTGTATTATAATCAAAAGTAATAGACAATATAAGCGAAGATAAGAGAAGAGACGTAATCATGAAAGAGATATATAAACTAGAACATGATCAAATATGCTTTGGAGTACAATTTACCTCTTTTTGGGATATATTTTATGCATGATTATTCATCTTTATGAATTAGGGTCAATAAGTATTACTAACTAAAGGTATGAAAAAACAAGAAATGATCATGATACACCACAATAAGAGTTAATGCTGACACCAACTCTAGAGGAAATTCATTATCTCAGTTTGATGGCAAATTGGCAACTCTTTTGGAAAGACATTCAAATTCTCGAAGCACTGGAATCCCTTCAACAAACATGTTGTGGCTTATGGTAAAGATGACATAGGTAGCATAACTTGACACCCATCGCACATCAAATGACTTGCATACAATGTGAAAATCAAACATTTCGAATCTTTCCCATCGCACCCTTGGGACTCCAAGGGATGACATCCTTAAATGGAAGATTAAACCTTCAGGAAACAATCTACGTTTGAATGATAGTTAGCTAATCAATCTATTCACAATATAACATCAAAATCATTCATATCTAACAAAATAACATATTTTGACAATTCAAATTCGTTTACCTAAATAATATAACTAGGATATATAGTGTCTGCTAACAAAGATTTACCTATAGGAGTAGATAGCACTGTCATGTGATTGAAAATTCTAGGTGTGGTATACAAATGACAAACAAATTTAAGGGTCATAAAAAAATTCATAAACTCTAGATCAATTCAAACATATGTCAAATATTCATAAATTAATATGTTATCTTTAACCACTGATAGATTTGGTAGAGTGTCCATGGCAGTCGCCACATGTCTTCTCTGATACACTAAGCTTTCGACCAACTTGCCTCATCAGCTAAAGCTATTCTTTAATCATATGCTCAACTCATCAATAATCAAAATAGGGTTCAATTTACTTATAGCATGGTCGCGCTCCATTTAACATCCTACAATGCTCATACACCACTTTTGATTGTTGTGGCTTACTCGTAGATACATCTACTTCGATGGACTTTCCCATCCCTATCTCATAAGGTATCAACTTTGTGATGGACTGGATCTCTACTAGGCTATTATTCTCGTCCAACAATATCAAAATACAAATAGAGTAATAAGCAAACATAAATAATCATGCAAGGTATATTACAATAACACACAGGATCCAAATAGGCCGATCAACTTAAGTCGGCCTCATCTGAGCCGGCCTCCTATCTAGGTCAGCCGTCTCTGAAGCGAAACAGATACCATATGAGATGCCACTAGGAACCAAAAATACTTAAACCATAATACCCTACAGAAGCACACAAACATCCATTAATTTACACTGCGGATTTATTTTACAAAAGAGTCTCCAAAATAACCAAAATATATTAAAAGTTGATCCATAAACTGGCACGTGAATCCAAATCGACCTCTCAAGCCTAGCTAGTCCGACTCTACTATTTCTCATCCAATATAAACTCTTGTTCGTTTGGAGGTAAAAAAAAATAGCAATGATTGAGCCAATTACTCAATAATGTACAAATAAGTAAAGATATGCATAATTATTACTTCAAAATGAGATCAAAAGAACGGAATAGGAGCATGTTGCATATAGGAACATAAAATATGATTAGAAGTCATTTTCATTGGTACCGGCTTCCTTTTTAAGTCCGGATATTATTTATTTTATTCTTAATTACTTTGCCTTCAAAATCATGCTGAAAACTCAATCATCTTTACGAACCAGACGGGAGTAGACAATTTTAAGGAAGGATTGTGTAATCTTTACACAATCTAAGGCCGATCTTCTTATTATATTCCCAGAGGCAGGCGTCAATGCCTTTAACCTGACATCTGAGGCCATAGTCCAAAGATGCCACCAAAGGTTCTCCCGTGGTCCAAGGGCAATCCTCGAGTTGTCACCCAAGTAGCCTTCATCCAGTTTCTTAATAGCATTTCAGGCAAAACTCTACACAAAATTCTTTCATTTGATGGCAATATATCAGATAACAATTATCAAATAATAAATAACAAATTGTAGTATTTCTCTTGCTATTCATATATACAAATTTTTCCTTGGTTCTGTGACTTGCATCTTAACTTCCAACAGATAAAGTTTTCCAAATAAGCAAACTGATATTTTCAAATAATCTAAACAAACATGCAGGATAACTTTATCCGCGTACTGTAACTTGAACTTTGCCAAATCTTACTTTCAATTTGGAACTCAAACATAAGATGGAAATTCCAGAAATATTCAAACATGAATAATTGAACGAAATTCAACATAGTACATGCACCGAAACATGAAATTACTTCATAAAACATGAGAAAGCATTTATTAATATATGTAAATCTATGGAAATGTAGGAAGAAGGGTATTAGATCAATAATACCCAAAAGAATCGAACAAGAATTAGTATCAACCAATAATAAAGTATAGAGTACACTTGCCTGATCTACAAATTTTCTTACTCAATCTGGCCTGAAAATTCTTACTCTCCTTCTTCTCCTTCGTGCCTGTTCTTTAGATTTTCTAAACTTTCTTCCCTAACCCCCAAATTTAATATTTAAAGGTAACGGGACAAGTGAAAGCAGGTGGGGCAGGTTACCTACTTTGGTACTTCACTCAAATCCCCTATCTAAAAAGTCAACAAATTAGGTTGGAGCAAGTTACCTACTCTGATATTTTGCTCAAATTTCGTATCTAAAAGGTCAAAGGAGCAGGTAGGAGCAGGTTGGGTAGGTCACCCACTTCGGCTATGACCACTCCGGCCTCTATTTCCAACCTGCTGATAAGCCAATTCAGACCGATCAACATGTCATTCCGGTCAACTAGTTAATCCGGTCAATAAGTCAATCCGATTAACTCTTCAAGCAAGTTAATCCGATCAACTTTGTCAATCCGGTCAACTATCTACTCCGGTCGATTATCTAATCTGGTCAATATCTTAACCGGTCAACTATCCATTCGTTGCTAACTATCTAATTTGGTCATCTATCTTAACCGATCAACAATCTTATCTGATTGTCTATCCAGTTCGGTCAACTATCTTAGCCGGTCAACTTATCTAATCCAAGGAACTATCTTTTCAGTTGGTCAACCATCTATTCCGGTCAATCATGTAATCCAGTCAACTATTTACCTAGGTCGATTTTCCCATTAAGGCCATGTAGCTATGTCCTAAGAATCTGCTCCTTACAATTCTCCCCTACTTATAAATTTCTTCCTTGAAATTTAACAAGACTATATATATGCCTCGTTGAAATAATTGAGGGTACTTGCTCTGGATCTTTGTTTCACGCTCCCATGTGGCTTCCTCAATAGAATGATTCATCCATAAAACTTTTACTAGAGGGATGGTCTTCATGTGCAACATTGGTCCCTTCAGTCTAAAATTTACGTTGGCTCCTCGATATAAAATAGGTTTTCACCAATAGTTAGAGGCTCAAAATTAATTACGTGCGTTGGATTATGGATATATTTATAGAGCATTGATACGTGAAACACATCATAAACATCAGCCAAGTCGGGCGGCAAGGCTAATCGGTAAGCTACTTTTTAAACTTTCTCCAAAATCTAAATCTCAGCTTAAACTTTCCTTTTACTCCAAATTGGGTTGTTCCTTTGGACGACGATACTTTCAGGAATATAAAATCACCAACTTCAAATTTCAACGCCAATCTCCTTTTGTCTACATAGCTCTTCTGCCTGTTTTGCGTTACTTTTAAATTCTTATGAATCAACCTGATTTTCTCTGTCATTTCCTTGATAATATCTGAACCAAGTAGTCACCTATTTCCTATTTCTTCCAAATGAATTGACAATCGGTACTTCCTCCCATATAGAGCTTCAAACGATGC
Organism: Nepenthes mirabilis; assembly: GCA_025585075.1. Taxonomy (NCBI): domain Eukaryota; kingdom Viridiplantae; phylum Streptophyta; class Magnoliopsida; order Caryophyllales; family Nepenthaceae; genus Nepenthes; species Nepenthes mirabilis. Next base: position 4,076 of record JAODPA010066636.1, read on the forward strand.
CATACCAATACTCACTTGATAACTATTATTATAAGCAAACTCCGTTAGAGCCAAATGATGATCCCAATTACCTTTTATTTTTAACACTGAGGCCCTTAGTATGTCCTCTAATATTTGAATTGTGTGCTCCGGTTGGCCATCTGTTTGGAGGTGACAAGCTGTGCTAAATTTTAATCCCATTCCTAGGTCTCGATGCAAGCTTTCCCAAAATTTTGAGATAAATCTCATATCTCAATCGGATATAATTGAGATTGGCATACCATGGAGCCTAACAATCTCATTAATATACAGTCAAACCAATTGATCTCGAGAATAGGTCGTTAGAATTGCCAAAAAATAGGTCGATTTAGTCTACCGGTCAATAATAACCCATATGGTATCGTGATTCGTAGGAGTTCTCGACAAAATAAATACAAAATCCATCGCAAAATCCTCCTACTTTCAACTCGGAATGGGCATCGGTTGCAACAGTCTAGCCGATTTTCTCTTTTCAGCTTTCAGCTGCTGACAGATAAGACATTTATTTGCAAAAGCCACAATTTTTTTCTTTGTATTTCTCCATTAGAATTTTTTTTAAGTCCTAGTATATCTTATTAATTCCATGTTGAATAGTATACCTTGTTCAGTGGGTTTTCTTCATAATCTCCTCCTTTAACTCTCTATCACCAGGTACACATAATTAGTCCCTAAACCTCAGGATTCTGTTTAGACGAATATTAAAATCAACTGTGGAGTCCTTCAAGTCTCCAGCAATCTTCATCATGAAAGGATCATTCACTTGCCCTTCTTTGATGCTCTGCAACACTTTCGGTTGCATTTGAAAATATGATAACAGCATTCGGTTGCCTTTGACGTAACGCTGGATATTACAATGCTTCATACAATTCAACACCTCCATTTCCTTAATCTGTAATCTTGCCCCAAAGCTCAATGGTGACTTAAAGCATCAGTAATAACATTAGCTTTTCCTAGTTGGTATTGGATTTTACAATCATAATCCATCAAAAATTCAATCCACCTCCTCTGTCTTATATTCAACTCCTTCTGTGAAAATAAATACTTTAAACTTTTGTGGTTAGAATATATAAGAAAATTTTCACAGTACAGATAATGTCTCTAGATTTTTAATAGAAAAACTATGGCAGTTAGTTCTAAATCATGGGCTGGATAATTCCTTTTATGAACTTTCAACTGCCCGGATCTATAAGCAACCACCTTTCCATATTCCATTAGGACACAACCTAGCCCAATCTTAGAGGCGTCACAATAAACCACCAATCCATCAGATTCGTGAGGAATAATCAAAATCAGCGCAGAGGTTAACCAGCCCTTTAGCTCTTAAAAATTCTGCTCACACTCCTTGGTACATTCAAATTTAGCTTCTTTCGTCAACTGGATAAGCGGCATAGCAATTCGAAAAAAATTTTTCACGAATCTACGATAATATCGGGCCATGTCCAGAAAGCTCCGAACATCAGTCACTAATGTCGGTCGGCTCTAATTTACTACGACTTCAATCTTCTTCGGATCAACGAAAATACCACCCTTAGAAATAATATGGCTCAAGAATCACACTTCCTCCAACCAAAATTCACACTTCTTCAACTTCGTAAATAACTGATACTCTCGAAGAGTTTAGAGCACAATTCTCAAATGTATCTCGTGCTCTTCTTGACACTTAATAAATAAGGATATCATCAATAAAAACTACTACAAATTTATCCAAATAGGGCTGAAAGACTCGGTTCGTTAAATCCATAAAAGCGGCAGGAGTATTTATTAAACCGAACGACATTACTATAAACTCGTAGTGGCCATATCTTGTCTGAAATGCTGTTTTTGCCACATCCTCCTATTTAATCCACAGCTGGTGATATCTTGATCGAATGTTGATCTTTGAAAACACACAGGCTCCCTGCAACTGGTCTAAGAGGTCATCGATCCGCCGCAAGGGGTATTTATTCTTAATTGTAATTTTATCTAACTCTCGATAATTCACACATAATCGTAAAGTTTTATCATTCTTCTTTACAAACAAGACCAGTGCAGGCCATGGGGATACACTCAGTCTAATAAAACTCTTATCCAACAATTCCTACAATTGCTATTTCAATTATTTTAATTCAGTAGGCGTCATTCTGTAGGGCATCTTCGATATCAGTCCTGATCCTGACACAAGCTCAACTTCGAATTCTCACTCCCGGTATGGCAGCAACTTAGATAATTTCTTAGAAAATACATCCTCAAACTCACATACTACAGGTGTCTATTTTACTGTCACTTCATAACTCCCCATTATATTAGCATATGCCAAATAGGCTTGGCATCCATTTTCATCAAATGCCGGGCATGAATAGTTGAAATAAAATAAGATGTCTCCTTTCGCCAAACCCCTTGAATATAAGATGGCTCACAACCTAAAATAACAAAGTCTATTCTCTTCCGAAAATAATCAATGTTAGCATGATATTTTGCCAACCAATCCATTTCTAAGATTACATCAAAATCACACATCTTCAGCAAAATTAAATTTGCTAGCAACTGTGATCCATTAATCTCAATAACATATCCTGGGTACATAATGTCTATAACCATAGATGACCCCATGAGTGTTGAGACAATCAAAAAATAATTAAGAATATTAGGGGATGATACAAGATGATGTGCAAATCGAGGCGATACAAATGAATGAGTGGATCCTCAATCAAAAAGCACATGGCAAGAAACACTACAAATAGAGAGAATACCTTCCACCACGTTTGTTGAAATTTCGACTTCTTTTGTAGAGACTGCAAACAACTTAGCTGGAACAATCGGTTTGGACATTGGGGCTCACTTCAAATGAGGACAGTTCCTTACCATATGCCCCGCCTGTCCACAGTTATGACAAACTCTCAACAACTTAAAATAAGGCTTATTCCCATGCAACTTCCTGCAATGAGGATATGGGTTTGCTGACACCCTTGAGGTTGGCACTGATTGGCCGGACTCCTTCTTTGACTTTGGTTGCTTTGCCTTTTTTGGTGGTCCCCTCAATCCCACACTTGAGTTGGCTCCTAAACTACTTCGACTAGATATCTTTTTCTTAAAAAAAAACTCATCTTTTTTAAGCTCCTTTTCGAAAATAATCGCTCTATCCAACACTTCTCCATAAGTTAGTAGCTTCAACATCGATAAATGTTTTCTAATATTATCCCTCAAACCCTACAAAAATTTTATCGCCTTCCTATCTTCCTCCTCCACCATATATGGAGTATAACATGATAACTCAGTAAACTTAGTATTGTACTCAGTTACCGTACGATTATCCTGCCTTAATCGTAAAAACTCCTCATCTTTCTGCCCATGGAGAAGGGCAGAAAAATATTTCTCTATAAGGGCTGCCTCAAACATAGCCTAAATAATTTCATTCTCTAGCACCTCAAACACTCTTTTCTACATTTTTCACCAATGATGGGCTTCTCCTTCCAATTTATGAGTGACAAACAAAACTCTATCTTCGGCCTAATATTGAATAACCGCAAATATCTTTTTAAGTCGTTGAATCCATGTATCTGCCTTCACTGGATCCGGTTCCCTCAAAAATTCGGGAACTCGTTCATTAATAAAACGGTCATACTTCAATGTTTTCTGATTAGTGGGAGCAAGAGTCGGAACTAGAGCTAAATTATGTTGCCCATAGCTTCCATAATGGTCATCCTACCTAAAAAATTCAAATACTCCGTTTCTGGGTCCTGAAAGTTATCAATACGAGCAACCATCCTTCTCCTCTTTCCCATTATTTTAGCTAACACTTCAACTTCTAAAATAAGAATAACTTTGTTAGTTTTACAATTCGGCCTGAGCATTAACTAGGACACAACGCTTCCTAAACATAACTTTTTGGTCATAACTTAGTGCTAGTTTGATTGACTGGACTAGGATGTATAGGACTATCCGGTCAAACTTAATTATCCTACGTTTTCATCTATTTATTTGACAATCTTAATCTATCCTAAGTTTTCACATAAAAATTCAGATTAAATTTAAGGCATCTGTTTCTTTGATGCCACTTGTGACGGACTGGATCTCTACTAAGCTACTATTCTCGTCTGTCAATATCTAAATATAAATAGAGTAATAAGCAAACATAAATAATCATGCAAGGTATATTACAATAACACACAGGATCTAAATAGGCCGATCAACTTAAGTCGACCTCATCTAAGCCGGTCTCCTATCTAGGTCAGCTGCTTCTGAAGTGAAATAGAGACTGTATGAGATGCTACTAGGAACCAAAAGTATTTAAATCATAATGTCCTGTGGAACCATACAAACATCCATTAATTTACACTAGGATTCGTTTTACAAAAGAGTCTCCAAAATGACCAAAATACATCAAAAGTCGATCCATAAACTGGCACGTGAATCCAAATCGGCCTCCCTAGCCTAGCTAGTCCGACTCTACTCTTTCTCGTCCGGTATAAACTCTTACTCGTCTGAATGTAAGAAAAACAGTAAGTTGTGAGCCAATTGCTCAGTAATATACAAATAAGCAAAGATATGCATAATTATTACTTCAAAATGAGATCAAATGAACGGAATAGGAGCATGTTGTATATAAGAACATAAAACATGATCAGAAGCCGTTTTCATTGGTATCGGTTTTCACTTTAAGTCAAATGTTATTTATTTTATTCTTAATCACTTTACCTTCAAAATCATACGAAAAATTCATCATCTTTAGGGACTGGATGGGGGCAAAAAATTCTGAGGAAGGATTGTATAATCTTCACATAATCTAAGGCCGATAATCTTATTCATTATACTCCCAGAGGAGGGCGGCAATGCATTTAGCCTAACATCCGGGGCAATAGTCCAAAAATGCCACCAAAAGTTTTCCCATAGCCCAGACGCAATCCTTAAGTTATCACCCCAATATCGTTCATCCAGTTTTTTAACAGTATTTCAGGCAGAACTCTACACAAAGTTCTTTCATCTGATAGGCATATATCAAATAATAAATGACAAATTGTAGAATTCCTCTTGCTGTTCATATATACAAATTTTTCCTTGGTTCTGTGGCTTGCATCTTAACTTTTAACAAATGAAGTTTTTCAAATAAACAATTTGATATTTTCAAACAATCTAAACAAACATGCAGGATAACTTTATCCGTGCACTGTAGCTTGAACTTTGCCAAATGTTACTTTCAATTTGGAACTCAATCATAAGATGGAAATTCCAGTAATATTCAAATGAATCATGGAACAAAATTTAACATAGTACATGCATTGAAATATAAGTTACTTTATAAAATATGAGAAAGCATTTATCATTGTATGCAAATCTGTGGAAACGTAGGAAGAAGGGTATTAGATGAATAATACCCAAACAAATCAAACAAGAATCAGTATCAACTAAAGACAAAGTATAGAGTATACTTGCCTGGTCTATGAATTTCTTTACTTAATTTGGCTTGAAAATTCTTCCTATCTTTCTTCTCATTCGTGCCTCTTCTTCAGATTTTCTAAAATTTCTTTCCTAACTCCCAAATTCAATATTTAAAGGCAACAGGGTAGTTGAAAGCAGGTGGGGTAGGTTACCTACTCTGGTATTTCATTCAAATACCCTATCTAAAAAGTTGACGGAGCAGGTGGGAGTAGGTTACCTACTATAATACTTTGCTCCAATCCCCTATCTAAAAGGTCAACGGAGCAGGTGGGACAGGTCACCCACTTTGGCCTCTATTCCCAATGTGCTGATAAGCCAATTTAGACCGGTCAACGTGTCAATCAAGTCAAGTAGTTAATCCAATCAATAAGTCAATCCGGTTAACTCTTCAAGTAAGTCAATCCGGTCAACTTTGCCAATCTGGTCAATTATCTACTCCGATCGACTATCTAATCCTGTCAACTATCGCAAACTGGTTAACTATCTACTCTGGTCAACTATTTAATCCGGTCAATATCTTAACCGGCCAACTATCCATTCCTTGCTAACTTTCTAATCCGGTCATCTATCTTAACCGATTAACAATTTAGTCCGATCGTCTATTCAGTCTAGTCAACTATCTTAACTGGTCAACTTATCTAATCCGAGCAACCATCTTTCCAATCAGTTAATCATCTATTCCGGTCAACCATCTAATCTAGTCAACTATCTATCAGGCCGATTTTTCCATTAAGGTCGTGTAGTTATGTCTTAAAAATCTGATCCTTAAAAACTTCTTGTGGGACCCTACCAAATGCAAGCTCTAATCTCCACGGTAGGGTTCCTTTTCTCATAAAATTTAACCTAGCTCTTGCTCGAGGAGCAAAGCCTGATCAAGAACATCTTTATATGTCCTTGAAATTAATGGCACTAGTTGCCTTCGAATTGTGTCCTCTAAGCCATAAAAAATTTCCTTACTCTTCTTGCCTTATCTAACACTACTTAAGGGGCTAAGCAAGCCAATTTGTAAACTTAATATCATACTTTAATCATAAGAACTCATCCTTTTTTTGTCTATGAATGCTTGCAAAAAATATATGTCGAGAAATACCTCCAATAATAAGTCCCAAACAAAACTTTTCATTCTCCATCCCTAAAATCTTCTTTTTTATCGCCCACAAATAGCCAGCCTCATCATTCAACTTATATTTGACAAACTTGATCTCAGCTTTCTTTAAAAAATTAATTACCTAAAATATTTTTTCTATTATATTAATCGACACCTCAGCCATTATAGGATCTAGATCTCCTAAAAAGACTGAAAAAAACACATTGTTGAATCAATCATATTCAGTCAATCCTTCC
>JAODPA010066637.1:0-33891 GCA_025585075.1 Nepenthes mirabilis
TTTGCTTAGTGCTGTGGTATGCTATATCCTGGCATGTTTTTTTGGTCAGATTTTTGAGGGTGATCTGCCCTTCTGTCTTACGTGTGGGTGTTGTTGTGGTGGGCTGTTATTGATGTTGCTGAGTGGGTCTCTCCACCTGTTTGGTGTGCTGTTTTTGTCTGCTGAGACTTGCTGCTGGTCTCTTCCTGATGAGGTGGTTGGGAGGATCTTCCCGTGGCTTGTAGATGCCCTTGATGTGTCTAAGTACCATGGCTGGAGCCTTAGCGCTGCTGAAGGAGTGGAGGCATTCCAGTGTACTTGGTGATTCCAGTGCTGATGCTGATACAGGGCTGAGTTGATGTTGGCTGGCAATTTCTGCCAATGTGTGGATGCTGCTGTTTTCCATCTATTCTGCTGCAATGGTTGATGAGTCTTCGTTGGCAAATCCCTTCGGTTGAGGTTTCTAGACCGATTGTGGCTGGCCAATGTTATTATACATGTTGCTGTCCAGAATAGATACTGCCAGGTGAAGCTGCTGCTCTGATGTCTCTGAATATCAACAATTGGGCTGAGTTGATGTTCCTTCTAGTGGAAGGTCGCTCGCTGCAATTTGATGCTGTTCTTTGCTCCTGAAGTGGTCGGTGCTGTGTTGCTTGGCTATTCACCCCCTACTGAGGGGGAATATTTAGACATGGTGCTCCTCTGCAATGGCTCAATGCATATTTCATGTGGTGCTGCGCGCGTACTGAATGTGCTGCCTCCTCTGCTCCCCTGGTTTGACCGGAGTGGTATTTGGCCGGAATGGCTTTGTATCCCTTTTGGCCGGAGTGGCCTTGAGCCCTTCTAGGACGGAGTGGCTTTTGGGTTTTTTTTTTAAAAAAAAAAACCAGCGTGGCTTAAAAGCCGGTGTGACCGTCGTGGCTTTGTGGATTCCCAAGTGCGTCTTAAAGGACGGAGTAAATTGGCTCTTCTGGGCCCAATTTCTTTGTTGGACGGAGTGGCTTTGTGCTCGGGCCGCTCTCTTTTGGACGGAGTACAATTGCCGGAGTGGATTGAGTCCGGAGCGCCTTCAATTCAACATTTGCCGGAGTGCCCTTTGCGGAGTGAGTCTCCGGAGTGCTTTTTCCGGGGTGCAATGTGCCAAAGTGATCCTCTTCCGGTGTGCATCTTGGTCCGGAGTGCCTTTTGCGTTGGGAATGCATTGTGCCGGTGTGATTTCTTCTGCCGGTGTGCGTTTTTGGGCTTAAGGGGTTGGAAAGCGATGCATCCCCTCTGGCTTGTGATGTACTGTTTTTTATTATCTTTGTTTTTGTAGACAGTTGACCTCGTAGAGGTTATTTTGTACCTTTGAGTGTACTAGCTGCTCGGGGTATGCCCCAACAGTTAATGTTTTATCCCCAAGTCAAGATACTTGGTGATAAAACATTAAATTTGTAATTTTTCTCCCATTAATCCAAAATACTTGCTTACCAAAAAAAAAAAAAAAAAAAAGCTTAGCTAAGTTGCAAAAGGATCGATGACCACATGGAAATCAAACATGAGAACATAAAGTACCCAATCGAAGAAATCCAAAACAGTCAACTGAAAACAACAATAAAATTCAGTTATGCTATCTCCTAGAGTGGAAGTATGCCAAGCCAAGCAAAAAAAGAAGTTTTCGTTAAAATTTGAAGGCGAAAATATGGTTCAAGCTTCAAAAGACCTACATAGGCAGCATGATCAGCCTCATCATGACAGTTTAATAGAGTAATAGAAGAAATAATACAAAAAGGAATTACTAGTTTTGTTAACAAACCTATGGTTAATTAATGAGAAAAAAATATCAAAATAATAAACTTTTATAGAGATATAGATATATGACATAATTAACAATGAGGACTCTCCAACTCTCTTTCAAAGAATCTGGAAAAGAAAAATTATACCATATTACACACCATACACCATCATCAATAGGAATGGTAACACAAGGCAAGAGGCTCTCACAACTTGGGAGTTAGAGTTAGGGGAAGTTCTGACTCAGAACCCATGACTTGTATGTCACAGTTATAAAAAATAATAACATTTTTACAACAATTTTTAGCATTCCACCAAGTAAGGTTTCTGTATTTTCTATAAAGAAAAAAGTTTACAGGGCACACACTGCATAAAACCACAAATGGAAAGGAGCATCAATAATCCAAATTATAATCACTTCACACATATTACCAACCTTAACAGCAACTTCCTGACGTGGCTGGGTTCGCCTCCTGACGTGGATTTGCTGAAGTAGCGTCCTCCTGTTCAATATTGCTGGCAGTTTGTGGTTTTGCGTTTCAATAGCCGATTCCAATTGTGTAATCTTTTATTTATGACTTCTGTGTCATGTTTAAGGGGAATCCCTCTTTCTATGTTTCTTTTTCCAAGTCGGTAAAACAATTGGTAAAAAATATAACTGTTTGTACAGTTTATTTAAATTTTAATACAATTAATTACTTACCAAAAAAAAAAAACCTTCCTCATGATTTTTCAGCACAGCATGATGGACTTGAGCAATAGATGCAGCAGCAATCGATTGTTCATCAAATGATATAAATCTACATGTTGCACAAAACTTCAGTAGATAACCCAGAAATAACAACTTGTGCCACCAAATTTATATGTGGTCTACAAACTTTTAACAATCTTAAAGAATCAGCCTCACGGAATACAACAAGCATGTTTTGTTTTGTTTTCTTTTTGGTTTCTCTTTCAGCCACTTTGTATGAGTAATAATCAATTATCACCCTTCCCCCTTCTCTATTCTGAGTACGTCTTTCATTTTCTTCACCTAAAAAGTTATTGAGTAGTCAACAAATGAAATTAGCATATTCTATAAAATCACTTCATTAACAATATCTCTTTTCCCGCTCTGTGCACATCTGCTTTATTAATATACTTCAGCATGCATACGTCGTTAAATCTTCTAGTCTCACATTCTCATTCCTATTACTTGTCCCTCAAATCAATGATTATTCTCTGATAATAGTGATTTAAAGATCAAGAGTCCAAATTCCAAAGGAGATTATCTAGGTTTAGCTAATCTTCCAAGTAATGAATAATCCAAAACTCTAAAGTGATTTGGTTTCGGATGGGTTGGGACTACATCATACGACTACCACAATTACAAGAACATGGACATGGTGGTAGATAATGAAAATAACAGTGACAAGCAATGGCACAAAATAGCGAAGATAGGATAAGAGATGCGGTTGATGGTAAAGTCAACAAATACATCACAAGACAGCAAACATGATGGAAAATCAATGTACAAAATGCAACTTGCGATAGAAATTTCAAAAATGTCACAAGGATAAACAAGACAAAGCTTGAAGCTAGCTGAAGCCAATACTGAAAGTAGAACATGATCACAATCAGCAAAAATTACCAACTTAGTAAGCCTCTAGATACTAATTTGCTTGCTGAATAAGGAAAATAGAACACCACAACAGACAGGATTAGGCAACTACTTTTCTAATGCTAATTATTTCATAATATAATGCTTATTTTCCTAATAAAAGAACCCACATGTTAGTTTTGTTATTAGGAAAGCCCTGAATTTCCAGATTCTTAACAACTCCTTATACTTGCATCCTAATCAAATCTAAAGCTTGTACGCTAAAATTGAATTCAAGAAGTGCAATTACTTTGGCATAGATTCCTTAAGTAATAAACCTCATATTCCAACCTCAATTTAATCAGGTGAACACAGTAATGAGATCAATTTTTACATGAATATTGGATAAGATAAACAACAAAGAAAAGATTTTGAATGTCATGAGTAAGAAAATAAAAGTTTGAATTAAAGTAAGAATAAACAGCTCACCGTCATCCATCTATACCTTTAAGAAACATCGCATATAGTTTTGTTTCTAACAATACAACAATATCGATGGTACCTCATAATACTTGGTTCATTGACAAATATAGGATTTCACATGCCAAATATCATATGTTAATATAAATTACTACATTAGCAATAAAAAATTAAAAATTGTCATCAATTACCAAAAGCCATTTAAGCATTTGATATAAGGCATTACAGAAAAAAGTAGTAAAAGTAAGAACTGTAACAAGCAGTCAGCACACCGGGTAAAAAAGGGAGGAAGCAACTATCCATGACCAACCAAACTAACTCCTGAAATTTGAAGGGCGCTCAACGAGAAACATAGATGGGTCAAGAAAAAAGTCATACTTTGTTTTTCACTCTATTTTATTTTTTTTTCCCACTATGGTTTCTACATTTTTCTTTTTTTCTTATCACAAGTCTCACAAGGCTAATGTCAACTTTAACCTTGAGACTAAAAATGTAGGTACGAAAAAAGATTTTTAACTAAAATTAAGCATAACAAACAAATCTAGATATTTCTTGAGACAAAAAGAAAAATAAATATTTGTCACCTGCCATCCCAGCAAAGCACATTCTGGCAAAAAAAAAATGTATGTAGATATATTATTGAACCACATTCTTCCTCTTTGAACCTCATCGAATGAAAAATGGCAAATAAATAAACAAATAATTTGAAATCAGGATCAATATCATTGAGGAATACGATAGTGCGTAAACTCCTCTCATTGGATTCATTAATTTCTATATATTCGGATAGATAGTCACACAAAATAGACAAAGTAAAAAATAAAGTGTTATATTTCTTTATAGCAATTAGACAAGTAAATGACCACATTTCTGGTAGACAATGGTAACAATTTTGAAAAAAATGACATATCAAACTTAAATAACCATTGGTACTCAATTTAACCGGCTACTAACTTGACAAGTACTTCCTCCAACTTATATTATTCCTTAGCAGACCATTAATGTGCCAGTGTAGTATCATGATTGAGTCCAAATGCCGAATCGAAAGACAAACTACCGTGGGAATTGCCAGCTTAATCACCTATTGGGATTGTTGTTGCTAATAATACTTGAATTTTCAAAAAAAAAAAAAGCTTGTGACATTATAATTTGCCATGTATTAATTCATGTTAGTTAAAATATAATTCTCAGAATAGTTTATGGCACTATAATACTATTAAACAAAGAGCTCATGGCAAATTGTCAACTTTCAAACAAAAACACTTTCAAATTACCAATGTTATGACAAAATCTCTTCATCAATCGGAGGAAAGAATCATCACAAATAAGAATTTTTTAAAGAATAACTAATAAGATAAATACTAAAGGAAGAAGATCAACATAGATACCCAAGAGGATTATGCTAGTGGTTTGGATTATCAAATCCCCTATTTCTCTTAAATTCCAACAAGAAGAGTCCATCAACTGCATATACTAAAGCCTTGGGACATATAATACAGTACTATATTCCAATCACTTTCATATTCTCCTCGCTTTCCTTTTAGACATCATTTCATTAAAAAATGAGGTTATTGAATCCCATGTTTCTCTTCAAATTCCAGTGAAAAGAGCCTAGCACTTACATACTCTAGAGTCTAAAGATTCGTAGTCGCTGGCATTGATTCATTACAGAAAAGTATGAGATGGTTGGACAAAAGTTGAAGCGAAAAAATAGTAAGAGATTTAATACTATGTTCCAACTACTTCTTAGCCATTGCTCATATTCCTTTCCATAAAAAAAGTCTAGCATACTAGAGTCCAATTATTTTGGTTCTACTTGTACCAGGTAAGATGTTACCGGCCTTTAAGATCCCCCTGGACAATATTTTATCTCAAATCTTGATGGGCATAAAGAACACAAGCAATTGCATTGATGATGTCAAAATGCTAAGACCCTTCTAGGTACATGCATCATGTTTGATTGAAAAAGGGATTAAACCTAGTTATTTATGGTTTTAAACAAGAATTTTAATATGAGATGACACATAATCATAAAGAGCCAAACCAAAGATGAAATCATCCATGATTTTGTTGGTCATGTATATAAAATATTAACATTCTTTCTCGAATGTACATGCAAAATCTAAGAGATTCACTTGGTTCTAATATTGAAGCTTAGCAATGGACGTCATTTCATTTTTGAATGCATCCAGTCCTTGAGCTGAAACTTTTGAAAACCTCTTCACAGGTATCTATTGGCCTTCTTTTATAATGCCCTGAGGCTTACAATTTATCGGAGATATGACACCAATATGTGAAAATTGAGAGAGTGTCACTTCGCTTTTCATCAAGCATTCAATTGTAATGCTAAGAGAGAAATACAAGGTACTAAGAAGCAAGCAACTAGTTAATGGGGCATAAAGGGCAGGGACATAATGCATTAATTATAGAAAGAACGCACTACATGTCCAAATTTTCAGACACTATAGAAATGTGAACAATTGAGGCATACTCAATTTTCTTCCATGAAGTGATAAATTCTAAGTGGAAAAAAATGATTTAGACTTGATGCTTACATAAAAATCAAATATCATAGCGAGCAATTTCAAAACTAGCTCTTAAAACTTTCAACCCAAATCTTACACATCACAAACCATGAATGAGAGTTCAAAGAATCTAGACTAACTTCCCAAAAAATCCTCTAACGCTCAAATAGTAAATGAGTTAGGGCAATAGAAAGAGTAGAGGATCTCTCACACCTAAGTAGCTTCTTTTTTTTTTTTTTTTTTTTTTTTGGTAAGTAAGTATTTTGGATTAAAGGGAAAAAAAATTACACAGACTATGCATTATATCCAAGTGTTTTGACTTGGAGATAATGCATACAGCGTTAGGGCATACCCTGAGCAGTTAGTACATCAAAATACACACAAAACCAAAGACACTCAACAAAGGGGTCCTCCAAGAGGACACTCATGGGCATCAGGCCAAAAATGAAAGTTTGCAGCACATCTCGGACAAAACACCACCACGCCCAAACAGGGCCATGGCCAGCATCTCCCTACAGCATCGCCTCAAAACCGTACAAAAGGGAAATCAAATCGAGAGCCCAAAAGCCCAAAAGACACCATATTCTGGACAGCCAACTGAAAAGCTTCCGTAGCACTTCCTTTGTACCTTGGTCAGAAAATTAGCAAGCAGCCGATCCATATATAGGAAAGGAAAAGAGCCCTGGCAACCAGCTCCTACTCAACGCCACTCAGCAGCTTCCATGAAGCATATTCAGGCAACTGTAAACAAAAACAGTACCAATCTTCTGCCCAAGGCTCCAGAGGCACCGCGCAGCAAGGCACCTACATGATCTACATCCACATCCGCACATCAGCATCAGCAAAATCCCAGGGCCAATGCACAGCAGCCAGCAGTCAAGCTAACTCCAGAACCACCAGCACCAACCTTCAGCAAGGGAGCACTCTGCAATGCAATTGAAATGCACCAGGACACTGCAACCTTTCCAACAGCAGCACCCTCAGTGACAGACAAAAACAGCAGGGCCTTTTTCCAAGGCCAGCAGTTGCAGAAGGGGCAACATCACCAAAACAGCCCAGCTCCTCAACGTGATCACCAACTCACCCACAGACAACCAGCCAGATAGGCTAATGCTATACTTCCGGTTACAGCAATAATGGAGCCAATCTGCTCCCACTAGAACAGAGACAGATAGGAGTCCAGTACACGAATGCACATCGGGAGCTCACCCCTGCACCTACATGGGATCAACTGTAATACAGCATCCTCTAGCCACCCAGAGCTGGAATCAGCGATATCAGCAACATCACTCAACACCAGACAGCACCAAAATCATCCGCCATCTACATCTGTTAAACACAATCAGAAATTGGACAACCAACAGGGAGGATGCAGCACACCCGCATCAGCATGCCACATTACTGGCAGTAGATCTGCAGGAAAAATCCAGTATGGAAGGTCCAATTTCCACCCCCAGCAAAAGCAACAACATCAATTGCATAAAGAGGCTAGTTTAACCATCCATCACAATCCGGCAAAACGGATTAGCCATAAGGCTGGAGCGACCTTGCTTCACACAAGAAAGGATTAGCATCCTTCATGTAGACCCAACATCTTCAGGAGACAAAGAGACAGATGGGTGCAATTATAATGTTACCACACTCACGCAAACACCACTCAGCAGGGTCCACAGTATAAGACCCAGCAGAATCAGCAACAGCAGCATGGTTCAAATCACCCCAGCCACTTCCATAGCCAATCAAGTTCAGAAGCAACATAGCAGAGCCTCCCACAACACAGAGGGGACTCCACCGTAGCAGAAGGATCTCAAGCATCCAGGCAAGTCCTCAGCCAGTGAAGGGGCAGATCACCCATCAGCAACTGGCCACAAACAAGGCAAATTGCTGCGCCAATAATTGCATCAGCAGGAGAGCCTACAAATGCATCAGCAAGAGTACATCTCATGCACAAACAATTGATCTGCATTCCCTCGAACTGCTGCAAATCAGCATCAGCAGCAAGCCCCATACCGCCTTAGTAACAGCAAGACAAGTTGAAGACCAAAAGTTCAAGACAACACCAAACCAAGTTCAACGGCGAAACAACAAGAGAGCCCGCCACTTTCAGCATTGCAGAACAATGACAGAAACGGCAAAGCCATAAGCTCCAAGAGCTGCGCCCACCAGCTTCAGCAAGACCAAGGAGTCAAATTTGGCAATCCAGCTTCAGCATCCATTGGTAGGAAGGGGCAAATCCAGTAGAAATTAGCCCAACAAGCTGCAGCCAATCTAAGAAAGCCAAAATTAAACTCCCCAGCCAATGCAACAGCAGACAACTCCATCCCATTCAGCATCACCAAACCTTCACAATCGGCAATACATACAAGGCAGAATCTAGGCCCGATACAGATAGAGAGAACCCAGCAATCCAACCCAGGTCTCAGCAATAGAATCCATGACAGCCCATTCACACACAGCAATTGCCAACCAAATAAAGCTCCCCACAATGGCAACAAACAGCAGGATCTCCACCGCAACAGAGGGCCACTTGCAGCCAAAACTATTCCATTGTCAGCTGCCAGAAAGACCCCAGCCTGAACTGCACGGGCAACCCCCCAACCCATCCAATAGGAGGGAACACATTGGCTGAGGATCATCAAGCCAGCAGCTCAGGACAGTTTAAGGCGCCAGAACCAGAGCACAGAGCGAGAGCCACCAAGAGGCCAGAGGAGGCAGCTTCCGAATTTGCAGCGAACCACATAATTAGTACCAGCTGCCTATTGACATGAGAGGTAAGAAATGGCACAAACAGCTGCCATCAAACTGCAGCCCAGTGAGAACTCAGCAATCAAAAGCTCAAAATTGCAGCCCACAGCCGATGGCAGCAAACAGAAGGATCTCCATCGCAACCGAAGGATCTCTTGCAACCAAACAGGTCATCGGCCAGCTCTTCAGTACCTCGGCCAATAGTTCCAAGCCCGAGCTGCACGGCATCCCCCCAACCCGTCCAACAGGAGGGAACACACTGGTAAAGGACCTTCAGAGCCAGCAGAACAGACATTCAACTGCAACAGTTCCTTCGAGTAGCACAAGAGTCGACAATAGCTACATACAGCAGCTCCTGAAACACATCAGGAGGGCAAAACTGACCAAATCCAGCCAGCAACCAAAGCCGAGACATTCGCAAGGAACCCTGGAACAGGGACTCTTAGTCCCAGCAGACAGAGCAGGGAAGCCTAAACAACTACAAAGACGGAAGACCCGGAGGAACTCCCATAGCGAAGCCAGAGCCATTAGACTTGCACAGCCAAAGGCTCGAACCGAGGAGATTCGAGGCCTCAGAGGAAGGACATCACCGAAACCTTAGAGTACTCAGTGCCACTGCAGACAGATCTGAGGATCGGATCCGTCGGGAGGAAGAGTCGGCGCCGGGGAGGGGCCGGGGGAAGCAGCCAGGAGACCGGCCATAGCCAACTCTGGTGCCGCCCGGCAGTGGAGGCAGACCCTGGAGTGCCCCGCAAGTTTGAAACCTAGAGAGAAGAGAGAGTTTCTCTCTCTAGGTCAAACAAAATGAATTAGAGAAAGAGGGTGTTGGAGGACTAGGTTTCGAGAGTTTCTTTTGCAAAGGAGGTGTTTTAGATGGTAAACTCCAAACCTCTTTGCGTAGGATAAGTGCTACAAGACTTGTGTCAAATATTAGAGAATGTAAGAATCAGTAAATTATCAAATACTCCAAGATTTAAATCTATCAAAAGATGCCAATTCCTCCCAAGATGAGATGATGCCTTCATTGAGTTAAAGGGATTTCGTATTTATAGAGGCGTTAAACCTACTCTAAAGTTGGTTAAGTAACATTCCGTAAATGATCATTCTCCTTTTGAGAAGTTCTAGACAAGTATGCAATAGAGGGTTTCCTTCCGTAGATTTTAACTTTTGGATTAACTGCACACATTTGTAAACAAATTGCAATGTGCAATTCTAGACAATTTTACTAACTAGAATCCTAATAGTGCGTCATGTCTCATTGATTTTAAGATCTAACTGCTATGTTTATGGACATGAACTTACTAGGTAGTTTCAAGAAATTTGCTGACTAGAGTCCTAAAGTTAGGTCATGTTTCCTCAATTTCAAAATACACCCGCCACTTTCATGGACATAGTTTAGGGGATAGTTTTGAGAAGTTTGTTGACTATAGTTTTGAAGTTAGGTCATGTCTCCTCAATTTTAAGATTCACATGCCATATTCATGGACGTAGCTTAGTGAGCAATTCTGAACAGTTTTCTAGAATATTATGCTGACTGGAGCCTCCACTAGTTTCAGCCTCTATGACTCTGATCAACGACTTCGGTTGTCACAATAGATTGATTGTTCAGACTGATTAATGAGTCAGCGTCAATGTATCAGAAAATTAGCTAAGTATGGATGGATGGCTATCTAGGTTTCTAATGCTAGTTTCAGCCTCTATGACTCTAATCAATGACTTAAGTTGTTACAATAAATTGGTTGTTCAAACTGATTAATGAGTCAGTGTCAATGTATCAGAAAATTAGCTTAGCGAGCAATTTCGAACGGTTTTCTAGAAGATAATGCTGACTAGAGCCTTCTCTAGTTTTATACTCTCTGACTCTGATCAACGACTTTGGTTATTATAATAGATTGGTTGTTCAAACTGATTAATGAGTCAGGATCAATGTATTAGAAAATTAGATAAGTATGGATGGATGGCTATCTAGGTTTATCGATCATCCATCTTAACTTCTATTTTGATCTACTTTTACCAGCAGACTTCTAAGGCAATTACATTTTAACTTTCATTTCTTTGGCAGCTCGGTCATCGAGTCACTCGATCATCAAACTCATTATTGAAGTCTTCAAGCCTAAGCAAATTGATGGAGGCCTAATCCCTAGACCTAGTGGCCAACAGTTCGGCATCAAACAACCAAGAGCCTCCATGTTGATTTCAATCCGAGGCTAATGGGTTCAAATCAGCTTGAATTTTAGTCGGGGCCAACAAGACTACTTCATTACATTTAAGATATGAGATATTTACCTCTAACGACAAGAACTTTAGCTCTAATTCAACCAAACTGTCATGGTTTATCCCCAAAAGTTGCCTAGCTTCTGTATTTAATGGTGCTAGTTGAATAGCACTAGAAAGAAATAGCATCAATAAAAGAAAAACACTTTGAAGTTAATAAATATAAAATAATCTAATAATATTGAACTCACAATAACTACAGATGTTAACAATTTTATGATGGTAAAGAGCCAGGGGCTGCAACATGCTATATGCTTCCCGTGGCGGCAAGGACACAACATCGTAGAAATTCTTTTGGACAACCATTCTATAATTTTGTAAAAAAAAAAGATTGAACCAAGATAAATAGATACAAACTTCAGAGTATACTAAAAGAATTTATAGGGCCATCATAAATTTGAATCTTTTGAACCACAAATCCATGATAATGAACTCGAGGTTTGCAATGCTAGGGCAAATTCAATTAATTCGTCTTTGCACGTCGAAGAATGACTTATAGTCAAAAGCAAGGTGCAAGATTTCGAGATGAAACATCATGTAAATATCAAACACATCCACAAGGGGGACTAATGATACTTCTATTCAATATCATAAAACTTTATTGCCAAAGTTTCACATGATAAAGAATTAAAAATTAGTTCTACTACGCAAGGTGTAATTAAGGGGCTTTCATGCACCAAATATATAAGGATTATGATTCCGATAGTAAAAGAAACAAGACAAGTTCTAAAGAAACATCTAAATATAGTGTATCTTAAATCATTAGCTAACTTCTAAGTTCAGAAAATAGATATAAGTCTAGAACAACTTTCCACATTGAAAAAAAGGAAAAAAACTATATGGGCAAACTATATTAACTGCATCAAGTGAGCATCACACAAAACTAGGAATAATTATCATAGGCATTGCAACTTCTCTTGAAATAAAAGGCATAAATTATTCAACAAGCTAAATGCATAGCCTCTAAGCTTCTAAGGATACTTGGAAGAAACTTTTGTCATCAATAGTAAATGGCAAAAGTTTAAATAAGAAAGTAAAGTGATCTTATTGGTATAATCTTATCAGTTGTTCCTGATAAGATTATTTGTAGTCAAACATAGTTGGAAGACAGTTTAGATTGTCATTACTCTTCGCATCTGAACTACACTACCCAAATCTTATGCATGCAATACCCATCACATTATCACATATCTTAAGGTTGCTATACGCTTAGGGTTGCAAGCTATTACCCATACAAAACATGTAAAATCATGTGAAATTTTCATTATTTCCCTAAAAATATTACGTAGCACAAGCCTAAGTTTATATGGAAACATGAAACAAATTCACTTTCAACAATAGTAATACCTTTACACACATTTAGGACTGAAAACTCTTAATACTTGATTATCAGCTGTTACTAGACAATAATCTAGTAGCAACCCATTGCAAAGGCACATTATCATATATAAATAGATGATATTTTCAGGACAACCTTCCCCACCTTTACAAACCCTATAGCCCTTTTCCAACAATTAATTTCTAACTATTATGAATTTTATAGATAGATGAATAGGGGATTCAATCCATGTAACAAACTACGATGCTTACCTGCGTCATGGCACGTGCCTAAGTGTGGGATAGGAAGGGGGATTAGATACCCCACTTTAGTTGATGTGAAAGGGATATGCCTCTTCAGCAATCTATTTCTTTGGTATGGAAATTGTGGGGGCTGCTAATTGGTTGGTTAGCTATTTTTGTAGTGTGCAATAGTATGATTCGGTATTTATTTTATATTTTTAAAGTTATTAACAATACACATTCCTCAACTTAAATCACCAGGTACATCTATTTTGTCCAAGAACCCATTATTCTCTCACCTTTCCTCTACAAAGTAGCAAACAATCCACAACAACTATTTTTTCTAATAATAGAACATGAAAAGTTTAGGGCACACTAAAGATCATAGTTCACCAATAATATATGAATTTAATTAACTAAAAAATACTTTTACACTAATAAGTTCACAAAGCTTTATAGTCAATCTATGCAAATGCCATACTTATGGTGGACCACAATCTCTCCTTTTTAATTTTATTTTAGTGAGGTATTGCTATCGATCAGACTGCTAAAAAGCAATCAATTATGAAGATGGGTTTTTCTTAGCAGAGGCCAATGTATGGTCCCTTATCAAACAGTCACTCTAATATTTTTCCAAATATATGCTCCCGTTAACATCATAAATATTGCAACAACAAATCTTAAGTAATGGTTGGCAAGACAATAGCATGGCAGGGGCAAAAGGAGATACAACTTGAGCTAAACTAGAGCAAGTGAAACAAAAGACAATAATCACTCATATAAAGAATTTATAAAACCCAATAGAAATGTTAACTTAAATACGTTCAAAAAAGCACGTTATAAAAACAAATCTTACCTACATGTTGAAGTCACATTCGTAAGAATAAGCTTATCTTTAGTTTCCAGATCCCATGGAGGCTGAAAAATTTAGAAAATTTTGTATGAAGAGTGAAGACAATAAATTCAATGTGTGCAGCCTCACAAAATCTACTAGGAAATCAATAAGCAGTAATATTAAAAACAAAATAGAACACCTGTTGCAAAAAGTCTTTCTAAAGAATGTCTTACATGCCATGCACGACAAATGCAACAGCATATGCATTACCTGTTCAAAACAAAGTTGTCCAAAAACATGGAACACATCGTCATAAATCATACAAATAGCTAAAATGAAACAAAAATTTAACTTCTTTTCTAGAAGTTCAACTCACATTTTTAACACAAATCTAAAAGTTCTATCAGTTTTAAGGTCATCTTTCATTTACAAAGAAACATTCATCCATGTAGATCCAATCTTCTCCAGCAAGTCCTATTGCAATAATTTGTTCAATTTACAAGTATCATACTATTTACCATCATAGACATATCGCACGTATAACTGCATTAAAAATAACAAAAATTAAGTAAAAAAAGCAAGTAAATTAGACTGAAGAAGTTTATAATGACTAATCAAGCAGATTTTATCTTCTTGATAATCAGAGCAAAGTTTCTAATTAGATCAATACTTGCCATAGGGCCATTCTCCTTTGGATAGAACTTTCATATTAGTCTTCCATTTTGAGTGGACTTAATATAGAAAAAAGGAAAAGCAACTGGATATTCAATGTGCTAAATTGGGAAAAGGCTTCAAAAATATGTGATTAGGCTCTGTTATTAATACATACCTGTATCATTGTTCCACAGAGAAATATTAATATAACTGAGGTACATGCATTTTGTATCAATTCTTCAAAAGTTAAGAATCTCACTCTTCCTCAATCGAAACCTTTATTAGCCACTAGACAAAGGCCCAAGGTGTTTTCAAGACAATGAAACACTGGATAACTACAAGAATAAATTCGACTTAAAGCAAATAGTTGACTTAATATAATTGACATAGCATAGCAAACTATACCAGATGTTCTTCATTGATAAAGGTTAGATATGTTTCACTTTGAAACGATATGCCAATTACAAGCAACATGGTAACTCACACGTAGGATAAAGCATTAGTTAGAGAAATTAGTTGCTTGACTAAAGGGTTAAAACTAACATATTGAAGGGTTCTAATAGAAAATGAAAATTTAAGATAAACAGTTTCAAAGTTATACTGATTCTTAAAGCACTTTACTACTTGAATAACAGTCATGTGAAGGAGAAAAGCTTTCAAAATGTTGACAATTTAAAAGACTTTTGAACAATTTCAAGAGTAGCTTCCATATAATTGCTAGTTAACTATACAATATAATTAATATGTGAATAAGACCTTCCATTCTACATCCAAAAAATTCGAGACATATACTGTAACTATGTTAAAACTTTATAAGGAGGCAATCGCATGATGCCTCCTCCATTCCTGACTCCAGGGGGGACCATGTCTATGCATTATTACCCTTACAATATATAAAGAAGGCTTCTATATTTGGAACCTATGACCACCTAAATGTAATGGAACAACCCTCCCATTATGTTAATGTTTACCTTCCTATGTTAAAGTTACAGTGTCCAATATTGTAATTATCCAGGAAAAACAGTAAACAAAAAGAGAAAGAATCATTGATCCTTTGGTGAAAACCAAAATAAAAGACATAAAACTTCAATAGAATGCATCCTATCAAGGCCTAAGGGGAGTGGCTCAACCACAAAAGTTGGGATCTCCTGCATTGAGTGGCTCAACCACAAAAGTTGGGATCTCCTACATTAAGTCATCAAGGCTCTTTGAATGCAAAATCCTAATGAATCCTTGTGACGACCCGAGTTTGGATCCCTGAACACGACCCAGACCGCCATGGTAATAGTCTCGAATCATCTGAAATAATCAGTTACGCGTCATCAACCAACTTAAATAAACTCAATACTATCATTTAAGACACCATCAATAATCACCACAAGTGCATTATTAAATAAATATCCATAACTGTAATAAATAACTATAATAAATGACATCGATGTCCAAAATATCAATCCTAATAATAAAAATCTAATAAATGTCGAATAGTAACAAAACCAACAAAAATCATAAGTCTCTATCCTAGAAGCCTCTTAATCTCTGAGATCACTTCTACCTAGAGTCTACATAATAACCTGCGATTTTTTTGATCCTGCTATCAACCTGTCTATTCTGGAGCCAATAAAATACAAGAGTGAACCGAATGCCCAATAAGCAAATAAATTAATAAAATAATAGATGCAATAACACGTCTTGGATATTAATAACATAATAATTATATAAGTTAAATCAATAATTATCCGAGATTCAACAACCTATCGTATCTACGACTCAAAAGCCATATGAATAACTAGATTTCAAGAATGAATATGGATTTCATCGAATCCGATCATCAGCTCAATATGCGGTCACAACTATATGAATGACAAAAGTCTTCATGGACCTTATTCTACCATAGTGAACCAAATGCCGCGTATTTACGCCCCCAACGGATGGGTAATGCAACGAATTTATTCATGGTATCCAATTACCCTTACAATCCTCCTAGAGGCTGTACCCGTAGCATGCCGATACCACCTCCGATACCCCTCACAAATGATATCCCTGATATCATCCTCTACGATGGTCACTAGGTTATAAGCGTCCCTCCTCAATATCAACGACCTTATCCTCCGGAATATGGAGTCAGTATCGAAAAAGTGTAGACTACACTAAGGTTCTGTAACCTCCCATTCGATTCAATACCTTAGTGTTTTCATATTCTCTCCTCAACTTAGCCATAGAGGAGTGCTAATAAAGTTATACGCACACCTTCAACACCTAGAACGCAGCCTCGCACTCGTCCGTCCATCGGAATTCGGATGCTTTTGTTCCCCTGAGGGCTTTGAAGAACGGTAGGTACTTATCTGCGGACTTAGCCAGGAACCGTGATAAGGCAACAAGTCGCCCCATGAGCTTCTGGACTTCCTTCACAGTCCGCGGAAGGCTCACGCCAAGAATGGCTCGGATCTCTTCCGAGTTTGCCTCAATACCGTGCTAAGACACTATGACGCCCAGAAATTTTCCAGAGGTTACCCCGAACACGTACTTGGCCGAGTTGAGCTTTATCCTATGGGCCTTAAGTACCTCAAAGGTTTTTCCCAGATCCCAAACATGATCGTCGGTCATTTTGCTTTTAACGAGCATGTCGCCCACGTATACCTCCACGTTCCTTCCGATATGGGCTTCAAACATTCTATTCACCAACAGCTAATAAGTTGCTCTAGCGTTTTTCAGGCCGAAGGGCATGACCTTGGAGCAATATGTCCATTGGTCGATCACGAAGAAGGTATGTTCATCGTCTAGGCTCATCCTTATCTGGTTGTAGCGTGAGTAGGCGTCCACGAAACTTAGAAATTCATGCCCAGACGTGGAGTCCACCAGCTAATCGGTCCGATAAAACAGAAAGCTGTCCTTCGGGCAAGCCTTGTTTACGTCAGTGAAGTCGACACACATCCGTCACTTGTTATTGCTCTTTTTTACGAGCACAACATTTGATTGCCAATCCAGGTACTGAACCTTGCTAATGAATCTAGCGTCAAGCAACTTCACCTCTTCCTTTATGGCCACCAGCTTCTCAACAGAGTGGTTTCTGCACTTCTGCATGATGAGCTTGTGGTCTAGATCGAGACCCAACTTGTGGACTATTACTCCGACTGGTATCCCGAGCATGTTGGCAAGAATCCACGCGAAGTCATCAGAATTCCTCCTGAGAAAGTCCACGAAGTTGCATCAACCTAACTCGAAGAGGGATCCACCTATGTGCACAAATTTTTCTGGCTTGTCTGGGTCCAAGGGGACTAGTTTCGCTGCCTCACCCAACTAGGCCTGTTGCAGTGATGTCTCATCCCTGAAAATCTAGGTCTTTAGTAGTTCGGCTCGGAGCAACAGGTGCAACTTGAAATAAGTAGCACATCCGCCACATCACCTGGTCGCCCAATGTTTCTCCGGTTCCGGACGGCGTTGGAAATTTCACCTTCAGGTGAGGTATTGATGTTACCACCCCGAAGGCGGCCAGGAATGGCCGATCAAGAATGGCTTTGTAAGCCGATGGTAGATTGACAATAATGAATGTGAGTGTGCGAGTGGCTGTACGGGGGTAGGTTCCCATGGTGACTTTTAGCTGAATTTTTCCCTGCACGGGCACTGCCTCGTTGTCTAAGCCATAGAAGGGTCCTTCAGCTGCTCTCATTTGGTTCTTCTTTAAACTAAGCTTAAATAACGTATCAAGGTACAACAAATCGCGAGAGCTTTCAATATTAATAAAAACTCATCTCAGTTGATAGTCAAACGTATCGTCTGAGACAAGAGCTGATACAACAAGAGGATCCAAATGAGGTAAAGTTACATGTGTCAAATCGTCGTTACTAAAACTAATGACATAAGTCCTAGCCCCTACCCTCGCTCTCTTGTTGCTAGACGTGGCCCCTGGCTGGATTTTTCTCATCGTTCCCATAGATGGCACCAATGATGTATCCCTAATTCCCGATTGTGGTACAGATTAAAGAGCTTTCCAATCTTCCTTTGCGGGTCGATATAGATCGGGTCCGGTCTCCGTTGCTATTAACTTGGAACCTGCACACCACAAGCTACAAACAAGAGGTCAGAGGACGGTGAGAAATTATCCCACTGCAAACACTCCGACGCTAAAGTCAAAAATCTTCCGCAATAAAAGAAGGAATGCATACTTAAAGATAAGCGTTACTGAACTATAAGGATGCAAGGACGATGGGAATCTGAGTAGGATGTGTTTGGAAGGCTAGGCTCCGAGAGGTGCACTGCTATGGGTGACTCACTAACTTTGTTGTGAAGTGACGATGACTCGAGGGAAAAGAGCTGGTTCTTGCTCCTCGAGATCAAAAGGTGAAAAATCGAACACTAGATCTCTGGTCACCATTTTTGCTTGAGACTTGGCCTCTCTCTTCCCCTTAGCAAGAAAAGGTATTTATAGGCTCCCTCTGAGAGGCTTTAGGAGCCGGGACTCCTGACAAGCGGTTTGTCAAGATTCGTCGGTCGTTGTGCACTGGTGATAGCCAGTGGCATCTATTGTCATCTTACGGAGGCAAGAAGACCATTGTCGGGCAAGAACCACGCCTAGTTTGCTGCCCGCGCATGGATTGGTTGAGTGGCTGATTGGACGGACTGCACTGTAACTTGCAGTATTGACATTTTCCCTTATTGGCTGGCATTTTTTGAGCTACCTCCCGCCACCTGTAGTCACCTTAACAGGCTGTGAAGGAGCGCTGATTAATTGCTGACTCAGGGCATCACGTGGGCTGCACGTTAGGATCCTTTGGGCTTTACAGGGGGGTTTGGGCCTTACTGCTCAGTCGAGCCCGTGCCCCTTCGATTGGGCCTTGACGCTCTTAGTTGGACCAAATAATTTCAAATGAATAACCAAATATAAAAATAATAATTTTTTACTCTATTATTCCATTCCTTAAGAATAGTTATTCCATTCTTATTTCATTCTATTCTAACAACCAAACGCATTGTCATGGAAACAAAATCATTGATTTCTAATACCAAGTATGAGCTTGGCACAATAAGGGAGAAAAAGAGTTAGACAATCATCAAGATCTAAGATGAACTACTATGGTTGCCGGCCTAATCACAACCACCACCCACCAGACCCATGTTACACCAAGTCCAACACCACCTTCCACCACTCAATCTCAATATCTTTTCTCTGCAAGTCCACCGTAAAGTTTAGCACTAACAAGTAATAACCCATTAAATTATAGGGATCATGGAAGAGATTTTGATAAAATATGAAACTTTCACACTGTTAACTGATAACTGATAAACCTATTGACATTATGGCAATCCAGAAATTCACACTATAAATAGTGAGAAGCAGATCATGATTTGAACTAAAGGAGAGCCAGTTTAACTAGGAAAGGATTTTGTGGTGAATATGGCTGAAATAAAAAAGGATGAAAGAGACAAAGGAAAAATGCCACAATTTAGGGGGGAATGAAAGTATCCTCCATGCCTGGTGGTAGTGGTTTGTTCAATGGTTGAACTACAACAAATTCCCTATATGATGAGGTGCAGCAAATCTTGGCGAGGGAGAATAAGTAGCGATGTGTACAAGAAGCTAGTTAGATGAAAATCAAAGGACTCTATCTCAGCCAAGGTGTAAGCCTAGAGAAAGACAAAATAAGAGAGTAAGAATAAGAATTTGAGAATTAAGAAAAATCTATACCACTAGGCAATTAGGAAACACAAAAACTAAGGGGCTATTGTTTACACCTTTCTTCATGGAGACCACTATTTCATAGTCTTGTTGGATTTGCAAAAAGCAATTTGCAACTAACTAATACACAATCCAGCAAGATAGAAAGAGTTAATATAATGCTGCAAGCCAAATAGCTTAAATTTTGTAAGTAGGCTCATGTAAGTTTCTGCATGATTAAATAGTCTCAAATACAATATCGACCTCAACTCAAGCATCAATTCAAAACATCCATCTGACTAAATATAATAGAACAACTCAAGCTCAGATTGTGTAAAACTCGATTTGACTCAAGTTCACTAGTTTATACTTTTAGAATTGAAGCACATAGGACATTCTAGAAGTCAAATAAAGATATTTACAATGGATGAAAGGACAAAAGACGGATAATCCCAAAACTCTTGATGAGTTTGAACATAAATAGAATTTTTAGAAGCCAGGATAAAATCATTAGATGAGAATCATGATAAGTTTCACTCACCCATCCAGCGGCGTTGGTAGAAAGTAATATGTCAGCAGACAAATTGATGGCTTCAAAACCCAACCGCTCAAATTTAATATGACAGCTCTAGGGCCCCCCACCCGTGCTAGGCACAAGGACAAAAAATTATATATAACCCAAGCTTCATATCTAAAACATCAATTAGAAAACTTCACAGTTTGTTAGTTCCATCCAATAAGTTCCCCACATATTTTATTAAACATATACGAGTAGACTTGAAACCTATTTAACAGCAGCCAAACACGCTTTAGCTAAACAAGCAGTAACTACCTAAAATAAAAAGCGCTAAAAGGGAAACATTATACATGGCCCTTGAAAACTAAGTCGCGGGAATTTTGGTATTTCAATAAACATCTTCATGTTTATCATAGGAAATTGTTTCAAAAAATACATGGATAATACGCTTGTAAAGATAAAAACAGAGGCTTCAATAAATAAGGTGAGAAACCAAAGATATTAATCATAGTGCTGCAAAGTAAAATAAAATTTTTGAAGAGAGAGAAATAGTTACAAAATTAAACTAATCTGGCAATAATTTAGATGATGTTTTTTCATGTACTCACATTTTACGGAGAGAATTGAAATAAATCGAGCTTCTAGGTAAGATAAGTGACAAGAAAGACATCAATGTAAAAACCTGTCAATAAGGAAAAGACTTATGAAGATTTTGTCAAGCATACAACAGAATTTAACCAACCAACGAAAAGTAATCAATTTATTCAAGAAATAGCATATTGCTAGCTTGAGCTTTATGAAATGTAAGAATATAGGCAGAAAAATACAAAACCAGTAATGACAAGGAAATGGGGCAGAGTTACAGAGAGAGATAAAAGTGAGGAGGTTACCAATGCCCAACTTTCTCAAGTCACATGTGCATGAAGGAAATTATGTGCCAGTGTAAACTATATGAGAGGGAGGGAGAATCAAACTACAAAATTTGAACAGCAACACAACGAAAATACAGAACTTTAAACTTTCCATTCATATACAGAGATCAAATACCCAATCAACCACAGATTGTCGCATCTCAAGATGGGCGATAAATATGACAGTCCCACAAAGCTATTAGAATAGTTAGCATAGATAACCCAGCCATTATAGCAGACTTTTCTTGATTCGGTAAGAATGTAAACATATATTCCAAAAGGACACCAAACTGCTATAATCTGAATAGTAAAATATATCCTCACTCACCAAAGCCTAAAAATGAAACCCAAAAATTTCAACACCGGAACCCTCATAGATGCTTAGCCCGCTAAAATTACCGCGAAAAAAAAAAGAAATCCTTGCATTTTTATCAAAAGCCTGTGATTTAGTTTTTGCTGTACCAAGGGAAAATAATTTTTAAATGTTGGGAGAACAAAAATGTAGTTGATTCAGTAGCATTGACAGTAATAAGGACTCAATGTCATTATGTTAATAATGACATATATAGAGACCATAACTCATGTAATCCCAAATTTGAAAAGCCAGAATACTTAGTATTCTTTTGAGCCTAAATCTTAGCTATAGAAAAAGAAGCGAACTACTCAAGGAGATATGAATGAAATCTCCAAGCAATATACTGAAGGCACATGATGAACTATCAAAATACTCCATGAAGATTTCAACAGGGGTGACTTCTCGAGGGCACCAGCATATCAACGGGGCTAATTCAAATCCAAAGAGGAAACTTTATACACGTTCCATTACCATTGACGGGTGATTACTCGAAGGCACAAAAATCCTTGCAATTTAGTCTTACAGTTTTTCATAATTTGCATGGCATATGACCTTTTTTTTTCCCTAAAAGCTCATTTTGTACAGGATTTAGTTTAATATTTCTTCTCTGCAAGCAAGGATATTGTCAAGAATGTACTAAATATAAAAGTTGATCAGACTACTCAACCAAGATCATTGAGCATTGTACAAGGACATTGCATGCTAACAATCAGTGAGAACAATAAGCTTGTCAATCAGCATAAAGGCAAATACGAAGGAGCATTGCATGCCAATCATAGATGTCAACGTTGACCAATATATATCGGTATCTAACCAACAATATAGCGATATGTTTTTATATTGGTATTATATTGATATATATCAGCCGATATTTAAAATATTACCTAATATATCAAATATTTGGTTAGTATATCGCTTAATATGGCTCTATCAGTTTATAATTTAAAAAAAAATTCTTCCAATAAATCTGATGTTAATCCATATTATCCAATACGTATTATTTAATACCAATATCGATATTTTCATCCATGGTACTAATCAAACAACATAAGAAAATTTGAAAAGATATCCTAGCTCAATATTGATCATACTACCTCTAACTTTGACATAGTGGAAAACTATAATTTCTTTAACCTCTTTTTCTTACGTATATTATTTAGTAGGCCGATTCACACTTTGCATCCTTTTAATGGACTGTTACTTATGTTAATAATAATACACTACAATGAATAGGATCAGAATCCTTACACAGAGAAGGAAAAAGAACAAAAAACAAAAGCCAAGCATGCTCTCCCCCCCTCTCCCTCCCTCTCTATTCCCTACACGCACGCACGCGCGCCTAGACACATGCATAGGTCCGAAAGAGAGAGAGTGTGTGCGTGTTAATAGTGACAAAGACCATACCCAAGAACAAGGACTTTAATAATCATATAGGAAAACTTGCTCTAAGTATTTGTAAGAACACAAACTACAAGACGCAACATCTTTTGCAGCAATTTCTATTCAATTCTACATACATAAGCTGAGCATTATACTTTGACAAAATCACTCTGATGGAAGGATACTGTTTAAAGAAATTTCTAATTCCAATATCACACAATTATATCTATAAAGTATCGTACCATCCAAATAATATTGCATTGATACAAGAGGCACAAGACCTCAATCATGGATTATAAAAAAAGGAAGCGCACTGACCGGAACCATGAAGATGATCTAGACAATATATCTTTGGTATGTAGGCTCCATGTAATTCATAAGATGTCGGTATATGTGAAAGATTGCAAGAGCAATTGCTTCGATAGAGCGCAGCAATGCAATAATGCCATAGTAAATTGGTACCATTGCTCCTCTGACAACAATTGATCAACACAACTCGATTCATAAAGAAAAACAAACATATCAAAATTCAAGAACTACAGAATGGAAAAAAAGATATGCGAAATAAAGGTATTTACTCATACCTATACAAACATAACAATATTCACAGCTGAATGTTTGTAGCTTCACTATGTTAATCATTGGACCTGAAAGCTACACCTCCAAACAACTGACTCAAATTAACTCATCTTTGAACAGTAATCCTACCACAGGAAAATTAATAATCATTACTTGGCAAGAAAATTTATCAATTTTGAAATTTTCTTACTTACAGATAAAAAAAACTAGAAGGCAAATTAGAAAACTGCCATACCAAATGCCAAGATCAGCTCAAACACAAAAAATATATAAAAATAAAATAAGAAAGTAGGCCAACTATATGGTGAAAAATAATTAAAAGTACGACAATAATTAACTTAAACAGATATAGTTTTGAAAGAAAAAATGATAGCCGAGTAGAACCGGTGAATTCTCAACATACATTGAAACTTAGAGATTATTTTTAAAAAAATCTACTTCAAATGTGAGAAGAAAAAACAAACCAAAAAGAAAAGACGCTAACCTCGAGGAGATCAACAATCAGAGATAGAGGTACAGGGAAGGAAGTGGAAGAATGAAATCTCCGCGGCTAATAGAAGAAGCAAAGCTAACAATGGCAGCATATAGACACTCTCATTGTACGCAGAGAAAGAGAGAGAGATTGCAAAGAGGAGATGAGCACATATCGACAATCAAAGGAGAAGAATTGTTACATTCGCCTTCAAGTCATCGGTTAAGAAATTCTCATTCTAGTTTTTTTAAGTGATTATATTTAATTTGGCAAAGGTTAATGTAGTTATGTATGTTGAAGGGCAAACCATACGCCTTTGTCAACCAATGACTCTTATTTTAACTTCAAGACCTTTCTCTAGTGACCAATTCCAAAACTTGTTCTAATTAGAATATTAAGATTAGATGCAATTAGATAAATACTACTAATTTCTTAACCTATTTGTGGTGGAGGAGGAGAGGTGATGCCTTAAGGAAGAAAAACCAAAAGATAGACCAATCAGGCAGGCACTTGGATATTATTCTTTACTTCTATAGATGATGCAGTTATGTTTTTACTAAGGAGTCATTTGTTCGGTGTTGAAGACTAAATACCAATATTCATTTTCCGTATTAACAGCATGATCTATCTTAAGTATTAAAATGCCAGGCCATTAATCTAAGAGATAAAGTATTGTTGCAACCCAATGATAGATTTTCCAAACATAAATGAAAGCCCTAATCAATCACTTCATTTAACAGCCCTCTTTTCCTACTCTCTATAGACTTGTTTTATGAGTACATTTTTACACGCATATGTCATTAAATCTTCCAGTCTTCCATTCTCATTCGTATTTCTTGTCCCTCAAATCAATGATTGCTCTCTGATAATAGTGATTTAGAGATCAAGAGTCCAAACTTATACAAAAATTGTCTAGGTTTGACTGATTTTTCAATTAATGTTCAATCTAAAACTCAAAAGTTATCTGGTTTTGGATGGATTGGAACTAAATCATACAACGACTGCCACAATTACAAGAACATGGGCATAATTGTGGATGATGAAAGTAATAGCGACAAGCAATGGCACAATAAAGCTAGGATAGGATGAGACATGAGGTTGATAGCAAAATCAATGAATAGATTCACTAGACAGCAAATAAGATATAAAATCAATGTACATAATGTGACTTGTGATGGAATTTGCGAAAAATGTCACAAGGACAACCAAGACAAAGCTTCAAGCAAGCTAAAACCAATACTGCAAAAATTACCAACTTAGTAAGCCTCTAGATACTAATTTCTTGCTGAACAAGGAAAACATAACATCACAACAAATAACATTAGACAACTACTTTGCTAATGCAAATGATTCCATAATATAATGCATTTTTTCCTAATAAAAGAACCAGCATGTTAGTTTAGTAATTGGGAAGACCTTGAATTTCCAAAGTCTTAACAACTCCCTATGCTTGCATCCTAATCAAATCTAAAGCCTATACACTAAAATTGAATTCAAGAAGTACAATTACATTGGCAAAGAATCCTTAAGTCATGGAACCTCATATTCCAACCTCAATTTAATCTCGTGAACTCATCAATGAGGTCTATTTTACATGAATATTAAATAGGATAAATAATAAAAAATAAATTTTAAACATCACAAGGAAGAAAATAAAAGGTTAAGTTAAAGCAAGAATAAACAGTTCACTGTCATCCATCTACAACTTACTGAAAAATAACGTACAATTTTGTTTCTAACAAGGCAACAATCTCGATGGCACGTCATAATACTTGGTTCATCCACAAATCTAGAATTTCACATGCCAAATACCATATGTTAATATAAAATATTGCCTTAGTAGTAAAAAAATTTAAAATCCTCATCAATTTCCAAAAGCCATTTAAGATTTGCCGTAAGGTATTTTATTTTTTACTCTATTTTTTTTTTCCCTTTGATTTCGACATTTCTCTTTCTTCTTATCACAAAGTCTCACAAAGCTAATGTCAAATTCAACTTGAGATTGAAAATGTTAACACAAATAAAGATTTTTAACTGAAATTAAACATAACAAGCATATTTAGACATTTCCTAAGATAAAAGAAAAATGAGTATCTGTCACCTACTACTCCAGCAAAACATATTCTAACAAAATAAATGTATATAAACATACTATTGAACTACATTCTTTCTATTTGAACCTCAACAAATGAAAAAGAGCAAAAAATGAAATAAACGAAAGATTTGAAATATGAATATCATTGAGGAATACGAGGTCTCCTCTCATTGTCATTAATTTCTTTATAATCTGACAAATATTCATACAAAATAGGCAAAATAAAAAAATAAAGTGCACTATTTCTCTATAGCAATTAGATGAGTAAATGATAACAATTCTAGTAGACATCGGCAATAATTTTCAAAAAGTCATCTGAAATTTAAACAACCATAGGTACTCAGCTAAACAGACTATAAACTTGATAAGTACTTCCTCCAACTTGTATTATTCCTTAGCAAAACATTAATGTGCTAGTCCAGCATCATGTCTAAGTCCAGATGTTGAATCGAAACACAGACTATTGTGGAAATTGCAAGCTTAATCACCTATTGGGATTGTTGTTGTTAACAATACTTGAATTTCTAAGAAAAGCTTGTGGCATTAAAATTTTCCATGTAATAATTTATATTGGTTAAAATATAATTTTCAAAATAGTTTATGGCACTATAATTCCATTAAAACAGGAACTCTAGGCAAATTATCAACTTTCAAGCAAAAACACCTATAAACATCCAATGCTATGACAAAATCTCTTCATTACTTGGGAAAAAGAATCACCACAAATAAGAATTTTTTGAAGATTAACTAGTAAGAGCAATGCTAAAGAAAGAAAATCAACACACACACCTAAGAAGATTATGTTAGCGGTCTAAATGACAGAAACTCCTATTCCTTTTAGATTCCAATGGGAAGAGTCCATCAATTGTAAACACTGAAGGCCAAAGACATGCAATACAGTACTATGTTCAAATCACTTTTGTCTTCTCCTTGCTTTTCTTTTAGACAGTATTCCATTAAAAAATAAGGTTGTTAAATCCCATATTTCTCTCCAAATTCCAGTGAAAAGAGACCAAACGTTATATTCTCCAGAGTTTAGAGGCTCGTAGCCACTAGCATTGATTCATTATAAAGAAGTATATGATGGAGGGATAAAAGTTGAGGTGAAAAAAAAACAGCAAGAGATTCAATATTATGTTCCAACCGCTTTCTTAGTCATCAATTACATTTCTTTCCATAAAAAGCGTCTAGCGCACCAGAGTCCTATTATTTTGGTTCCACTCATATTAAGTAAGATGCTACTAGCATTTGAGATCTCTCTAAACAATATTTAATCTTGAATCTTGATGGGCGTAAAGAAAAACACAAGCAATCACATTAATGTTGTCAAAACGCTTGGGCCTATCTAGTTACATGCATCTTGTTAGATCTGAAAAGGGATTAAACCCAATCATTTTACACCTTTAAACTAGAATTTCAATATGAAATGACACATAATCATAATGAGCCAAACCAAAGGTGAAATTGTCCATGCTTTTGTAGGTCATGTCTATGAAATATTAACATTCTTTCTTGAACTTGAATGTAGCATCTAAGAGATTCAATTCGTTCTGATGTTGAAGCTTAGCAATGAACAACATTTCATTTTTGAACACATCTAATCCTTGAGCTGAAACTTTTGAAAACCTCTTCACAACTATCTCTTGGCCTTCTTTCTATAATGCCCTAAGGCTTACAATCTACAAGAGGTATGCCACCAATATGTGAAAATTGAGAAAGTGTCACTTTATTTTTCATCAAGAAAATGCTTGTC
This sequence comes from Nepenthes mirabilis, assembly GCA_025585075.1. Taxonomy (NCBI): domain Eukaryota; kingdom Viridiplantae; phylum Streptophyta; class Magnoliopsida; order Caryophyllales; family Nepenthaceae; genus Nepenthes; species Nepenthes mirabilis. Next base: position 28,123 of record JAODPA010066637.1, read on the forward strand.
ATACTAATAGAGGAATGTAGGGTGCTAAGAAACAAGTGACCAGCTAATGGGGCATAAAGGGCAAGGACATAACCCATTACTTATAAACTGCATGCACCACATGTACAAATTTTTAGATAATGTAGAAACATGAATAATGGAAGCATACTCAATTTTCTTCCATGCAATGACAGATTCTAAGTGAAAAAAAAAATGATTTAGACTTGATGAATACCTAGAATTCGGATTTCACCTCGAGAGATTTTGGAGCTAGCTTTTAAAACTTTCAACCCAGATCTTGCACATCCCAAACAAGAAATGAAAGTTTAGAGAATCTATACAGGCTTCCAGGATAATCCTCCAATGCTCAAATAAAAAATGAGTTAGGGAGACAGAAAGAGTAGAGGATCTCTAACACCTAAGTTAGCAACAGCTCTAAACAAAATGAATTAGAGAGAGAGAGAGAGCAGAGGATTTGAGGACAAGGTTTCGAGTGTATTTTTTTGGAAAGGCATTTTAAATGGCAAACTCCAAACCCCTTTGTATAGGCTAAGTGCTACAAGACTTATGTCGAATCTTAGAAATTGTAAGAATCAACAAGTTATCGGATGCTCCAAGATTTAAATCTATCAAATGATGCCAAATTCTCCCAAGATGACAATATGCCTTTATAAAGACGTTGAACCTACTCTAAAATTGGTTAAGTAATATTCTGTAAATGATGATTCTTCTTCTGAGGAGTTCTAGATAATTGTACAGTAGGGCAGTCCTAACCTAGATGCTTAAGGTTGCAAGCTATTATCCCTGCAAAAGATGCAAAATCATGTGAAATTTCTATTATTTCCCTAAAAATATTATGTAGCTCGAGTCTATATTTATATGAAAACATTAAACAAATTCACTTTCAACAATTGTTATACTTTCACACACATTCAGAACTAAAAGCTCTAAATATTTGATTATTAGCTATTACTAGATAATAATCTAGTAGCACCCATTGCAGAGGTACATTATCATATATTAACAAATGATATTTTTAGAGACAGCCTTCCCTACCTTTACAAACCTTATTACCCTTTTACAACAATCAATTGATAACTATTACGAATTTTATAGATTGATGAATAGGGGACTTACTCAGCCTAATAAACTACCATACTTACCTAGGTCATGGCATGTTCCGAGTGTGGGATAGGAGGGGGATTAGATATGCCACTTTGCCTACTATGAAAGGGATATGCCTCTTCAGCTCTCTATTCTTTCGGTACGGAAATTGTGGGGTGTTTTTGTTTGGATGGTTAGCTATTTTTGAAGTGTGCAATAGCAGGGTTTGGTATTTATTTTATATTTTTAAGAAATCAACCATACACATTTCCCAACTTAAGTTACTGAGGACAGCTATTTTGCCTAAAAAACCATATACTCTCTCACCCCTTCCTCTGCAAAGAGGCAAACAGTCCACAACAGCTAAATGAGTCAACACCAATGCCCGGAGACAACCAAGGAAGATGCAATGAGATTGTTGGCGACGATGCACCAATCAATTATTAGACATGAGTTGAGCGTGTGAGTGTCTTTGATTCATTGTCATTTTATTTATGCTGATGTTTAATTTCGTTACTCTGCTTTTAAAATTAGAGTCCTATTATGTTTATTTGTCTTGGCAACTTTGATAAAATATGAATTTTTGTATAGTTCATCTTAATAGCTCTGTATGTAATATACAAGGGTTTTGTGCTAACATAATATTCTTGAGCATACTTTTCAGAGAAAAATTACAGTTTGATAGTTTTCCTATTAGATGTAAGTCTTATAGTCTGATTTTTGGATTACATTTAATATGACTTTCAACAAGAACATGAGTTTAGCAAGGATAGCTAAAAAATATAAGGAATAATCCCGACGGGTCTACAATTAAAAAAGTCAAAAGTAGATTATGCTAAAAAAAAGGAAAAGAAGTGAGAGTTTGAGCTTTGAAATAAGTAGATTCTTTCATTTAATAGTTTTCTGGCTAACATAGAGGTTACAAGTAGTTAAGTTTTCAGGCTAGAATTGCATTTTTATTTATTCACTAACAATACAATAAAAGCACATAAAACAATGCAACAAGAATAGTTATTTCGCTCAACCACCTCCACATGCTTTATTGTTTTAACCTGGCACCAAAAGTAACAACCATATCAAATGGTTGGAATTGTCTTCCAATTCTGCACAATTATACTATTCACCTTTGTAAGTATTAGTGTACAATGCACACATAAATAGCATGCCTTATAATCTAAAAAACATAACATATATATAAATATATGTATAAGTAGATGTAAAATTTGTTACAAGTCACTATATTTTTTTCATAAATAATTATATTTTTTCTAAGCTACCATCGTGTACATGTCCACTTACTTATATGAGGCCCATTACACTTCAAAGAAAGTTTATGAATAGATACGTGCACCATAAAATGTTGTTAGTAAGGCTACAATCCATTATATAGCAAGATGTCAATTTCTATCTTTTCAATGAAGGTAAACAAATTTCATTCACCATGCAAATGATACTTCACAAGGGACAAATTGAGGAAGAAGAGTTTTGCATTAGCTGCAAGGAAAAATAATTGACCTTGACAAACCTAACACTCGTTCATATCGATTTAGTGCACCGGCAAAGAATATTAAGAAATATTATACATTGAAACTGAAGGTAGACAATCCTTTGATTATAGTTCTGCCAACTTATCTTGAAGAGGCGTCATATTTAAAATATCAATTCATCAATCAACATTAGAACTAATATATAATAATTTCGATAAATTAAACAAAGGTTATATGTTGCCTTTGGAACTCAAGATATTTCCTTAGAATATCTTTCTTCTCCTTCTTACTTTAACACTAGCATCTTCAATATACGAAAAACATAAGTGCTAGATCAAAATATTAAGAATAGGTGCTGGGATTGTTCTTATAAACATGAAGATTAAAACCTAAATCTGTAGAATTTATTGAGTTCTGCTGAACTCATTGGTATTGCTACAAGATAATAGATAAGTCGTAAGGTCTTAATCATGTTGGTTAAGGATAATAACCTAAAACCAAGAGGCGTGAGGTTAAACACCCCCACCCGCCCAACCCCTCAAAATATGAAAAAAAGGGTTAAAAAGGATACCAACATACTCAGGATTCTATTAATCCTCAATTCAAAGTCGTAAGTCTTTTGCTTAACAGAGGGCTCGTTAGTCTTATATAGTTCATCTTATTGGTTCTATATGTAATTTATGAGGATTTCAATGCCAACATGGTATTCTTGAATATACTTTTCAGGAAAAAATTACAATTTGGCAGTTTTTTTTTTTTATATGTGAGTCTTACAATAAATTTTTTTCCAATATAGTTGATAGCACCTTCATCAAGGACTTGAATTTGGCAAGGAAAGTTCAAATTTAGAAGGAACAATTATGATGGACTGACAATTACGAAAGTAAAGTAGATTACGTAAAAAAACAGAAGTGGGAGTTCAAGGCTTGAATTCAACTAATTCTTTCGTTTCTAGTTCTTCAACTTACATAGATGCTACAAATAGTTAAGTTCTTGGGCTAGAATAGCAATTTCATGTATTTACTAACAGTATAATAAAAGTGTATAAAAGAAAGCAACAAATATAGTTACTCTGCTCAACCACTTCCACATGCTTTATCCTTTTGACTTGGCACCATATCAATCGGTTGGACTCCCCTCCTCTTCCAATTCTGCACAATTACACCATTCACCTTTCTGAACATTAGTGCACAATGCACACATGAATACCATGCCTAATAATCTGAGTAACATAACATATATATAAGTATATGTATAAATATATGTAAATTTTGTTATAAGTCACTCTATTTTTTTTATAAATTATTATATTTTTTCTAAGCTACCATCGTGAACTTGTCCACTAACTTATATTAGGTCCATTGCACTTCAGAGAAAGTTATGAATAGATTCGTGCATCATAAAATGTTGTTAGTAAGGCTGCCATCCACTATACATCAAGTTGTCAAATTTAAACTTTCAATCTTTTCAATGAAGATAAGCAAATTTCATTAACCACGCAAATGGTGCTTCACAAGGGACAAATTGAGGAAGAAGAGTCTTGCCTTAGCTACAAGGAAAAATAATAGACCACAAAACACCTAACACTCGTTCACGTCCATTTAGTACACTAGCAGAGAATATTAAGAAATGTTATACATTGAAAATAAAGGTAGACAATCCTTTAATGATGGTTCTGCCCACTTATCTTGAAGAGGTGTCATATTTAAAATATCTATTCATCAATCAACATTAAAACTAATACACAATAATTTTGATAAATTAAATAGAGGTTATATGTTGACTTTTGAACTCAAGATATTGCCTTAGAAAATATATCTTTTCCTCCTTTAACACCGACATCTTCAATATACAAAAAACATAGGTGCTAGATCAAAATGTTAGGAATAGATGCTAGGATTGTTCTCATAAGCATAGAGATTAAAAGCTAAATATATGAAAATTTGTTAAATTCTGCCGAAAGGCTTGAGGTTAAATTCCCCCACCCACCCAACACCTCAAGATATGAAAAAAAAAGGCTTAAAAAAGGATACTAATATACGAATAGGATTCTATTGATCCTCAATTCAAAGTTGTAAATCTTTTGTTTGACAGAAGACTCGTTGATCGTGTATAGTTCATCTTATTAGCTTTATACGAAATATATGAAGATTTCAATGCCAACATGATATTCTTGAGTATGCTTTTCAAAGAAAAATAACAATTTGACAGTTTTCCTCTTAAATGTGAGTCTTATAGTTTGATTTTTTATTATATTTGACATGACTTTCAACGAGGACATGATTTGGCGAGAAGAATTGAAGCTTAGAAGATACAATCTCGACAGGCCAACAATTGCAAAAAACAAAAGTAGATTATGCAAAAAAAAAAAAAAGTGAGAGTTCGAGGATTGAATTCAACTGTTTCATTTATTTAATAGTTCTTCGGCTCACATACGGGCTATAGGCCATTAAGTTTTGGGGCTAGAATTGCAATTTTATTTATTCACTAATAATAAAAGCGCACAAAACAATGCAACAAAAATAGTTACTTCGCTCAGCCATCTGCACATGCTTTATCCATTTGACATGGCACAAAAACTGGCCACCATATCAAAGGGCTGGAATCCTCTTCCAATTCTGCAAAATTACACCATTCACCATTGTAAGCATTAGTGCACACTGCACACATGAATACCCTATCCATTAATCTGAGCAATGTCTATGTCATTATTAGTCCAACTCTACTCCTCAACTCTTCTCCCATGTTGAGTCCTTTGATGACTTCACAAACAAAAAAGGTGGGTCTTGCAATTCTTTTAATGTGTTAATAAATATCAAACAATCGAGGAAAATCTAATCAACCAGTAGGTTAGAACCCTATAAAAGCCAATAACAATAAAGCCACATTTTAAAATCCATTTCTGTTTCAATGTAGAATTTGCCAATCTGAAAAAAATGTAACCACACATTGGCTCAATTGATAAAACTTTTATTTTTTTAGGTAAAGTCGTAACACATTTAAGTCGTAATAGAATAACCTTTATGCACTCTAGCTCATGCTTGAATGTCGATGACTAACCACAAGCATGCATATTTATCTTCACCAATGCATGGGGTACATTGTGGTACCTAATAAGTTAAAATCAACTAAATTGAGTTATTATATCATAAATAGATTGACAAATAAGTAATCTTAGAACCTAAAAAAATAAAAAAAA
>JAODPA010066638.1:0-10851 GCA_025585075.1 Nepenthes mirabilis
ACGTCTCTAAATTTAAATTATTAAATAAATTAGAAAGTCATTTTATTAGGATATTAGTTGAAAATGGATCCAATTTTCGTTATTTTAAATTTAGATTTTGTACACCATAACAAAGGAATAAGAGATAAAATAAATAAATGACTCACTTTTTGATATATTTTTCGATATTCAAATCAATAATCTCTTCAATTGTTTGGAGAAAATGTGTAGAAGCAAATGGATGATGATTGAATATTTAATAAAGGATTAGACTTCGATGGGTACGCTTGAAAGAGTAAGCGCCTTTTTAGATATTACACTCTTAAGGGAGAGTGGCTTTGTGAGAGAGTTGCACTCAAACATAAGAGTGGCTTTTTTTGTTTGAATTTTCCTCTCCCTCTCTCGTGGAAGAGAAGATGTATTTATAATGTAGGGTGCCAGTTTGCCAATCCTCTATGTGTTACACATCTATAATTATGAGGGACGTTACTCATATAATTATCGCATGCGTTTAATACTTCAGTAATCATGAGAGCATTACTCGTGTAACTGCCGCATATATTTATTGACTAAGTTGTCATAATTTCTCACTGTTTATTTGGTATGGTAACCATCCGTAATAATCTATTGATTATCTATTAATGTTCATTTATTATTGGACAGATCAGGTCATGCCTCTTGGATCAACTGCTGTACCTTTCGTTTTTTGGGCCCAATAGATTTTCTGATGGGCTTTCATTACTTGGGCTTTCTTCCTACTACAGATTGGATTTTGGGCCAACCTATGTATTATCGTACCTATGATTAGCTCCCCATAATGGAAGGTTTAAATTTCAACTCTCAACATTTTTATGATGGGATGCTGGTTGCAGATCTTCACATGTGCTTCTCTTCCAAATATTTTGCAGATTTGTTACTCTATTTGGAAGGATTTGATTCGATTATTTGCTATCAATGCTGGGATGTGCAATCTTTTTGGATTAATACTCGCTGATCTTTTCTCTCGGTTATATAAATGGAGGGGCTCTGTGTACTTTACATTTGGAAACGTCTCTCATCTGCTAATATGTGAAATCATCAAGAGCTAGCATGAAATCTTCACTGCCACAAGTCAAAATCAAAGGGAGTTCTTCTCCAACTTTTGAAGCTGATGCCCAATGATGCTCATGAAGTCTAACTTCATTACCCTCTTTTATTGAGAATCCACCTTTGCTTCCCTCTTTTACGACCGTCCCAAAACCAGGCCTTCATCGTTGTAGTATGGTCTCAGGTTTTGGTGTACGGTTTGTACTCCCTTTCAAGTCAGAGATGAGCAATTCTCCCTAATGCAGTTCTAAATAGGGCTGCCTTAAACTCTGACCGGGGGAAGGTTTCTTCCTCTTCCTTCTGTGTTGGTGGTCTATTCTACTGCAGTTCTTAAAAAAAGTGCCCCTGACTTTGATTGGGGAGAGATTTTTTCTAATTGCCTCCTAGTTGAAGATAGGTATAGTTCTTAAGAGAACTGTTCTCGTTCCTGTAGGGAGGGCTTTTCTACTCTTTTCTGTTTGGAATAGGTAGTTTGGTGAGTAACACTACGGTGTCCAGGCGTGAGCTTTCCTTATACTTTTGTTCATCCTAAGATCAGTTGGACTACTATAGTCAAATCATCAGTCCATATATTATTTATTTTCTTTTGAATTGTACTTTTACTATTGTAAACTTGTACTTCATGAAAAGAATTAATGAATATAACTTCCTGAGTATTATTTGTCTTTATTGCATAGCTCCAATATTCTTATTTATTTTGAATAGTTAAAGTACTCGAATGTTACTTTTTATCATCACATAACTTCGGACAAACTAACAATCTGGACTATTGATAACTCGTTCTTCTGAAAATCTGACTTATAACAATTTATCTTGAACATTTAGCCAAACATTCGTAAATTAATCAAGTTTGTCTTGAGCATGTCAGTGTCATATGTCATCAGTTTGCTATCTTGAAAAGTGAAGTATCAGGGCATCATAATCTGCATTATGCTAGAGATTCGCCGATCTAGGCGTCAGAGCTACTAGCTATTTGTTTATTGTGCAGGGAAGCGTAGCATCAGGTCATCATTACTAGCACAGCAAAACTAACACGTCGCAACATTCTCCAATGAGGGCACGTGTTCCCGCTAAACTGGGAACCCACCTCTGTTGTATCCTTAAACGATGTCAGTTCTAAGACAAAGTTTTGGCTTTTTAAACTCTGACCCTTAGCCAATTCTGCACTTCTTCGTTCTTCGGATCACTCTTTCCTAATTTGCTTCTTTTTTTCCTGCTCGTTTCCATGGCTTCTTGAACTACTTCATAGGGCGTCGTTGTGATCCAGTCCATCCTCACTTGCAATGATGTGGATATTTTATATGAGAAGTATAATATTTCCAGCACCATCCCATACATAATGCCCAAGGATAAAGATAGGTCTTTCTCTCATCGACTTGGATTCATTACTATTTATGAGGCCTCTCTGATGAGAGGCCTTCATATTTTGTTGCGAAAGAGTTGCACGAGATCTTTGAGGCTCATGAGATCCCAACAACATGCCTCCATGCCAATGTTATTTGATATTTGGCTTCTTTATATGTCTTCTTCTGTTACAAGAAGCTTCTCCTGGACGTTCGAGCCGTGAAGGTGATCTTCCGATTCAACAAAGATGCAGATTGGATTTCTCTCACTCCTCACAAGATGTTTAAAATAGCAGGAGAACCTAAATTCAATAAAGGGTTGGAATGATCAATTCTTTTACATGACAGTTCCTTCCGATTAAACTCTCTCCAATAATTGAGGTAGAGTCAATGCTATGTACGTCAGAGATGTTCTTGAGAGAGAGGATCAAATGGCTTGGCTGCTGACGAAACTCATTGAAGAGAATGCCTTCACTCTATGCCGTGTAGGTAATTGGCTCACCTAGAAGGCATTTGCTGAAGTTTAATGGGAGCTCAGGATAGAAGGGGATGACAGCACTACCATGCTATCTTGCCAGCCCAAAAGGAAGTTAGGAGAGCTATTCATCTGACTCGGCTGAAAGGGCCTGATAGGGTAGTTTCTTCCTTTGCTTCCTCAACCAACATTAGCTGTGCCATCAACGAGGCTGGTGAAGGGATGATTGCAGGATATGTCGGCAAGTCATCATGGAGGTTAGGCTTTGCTCATTCTTCTCTAGTTTGTCCAGTTTTTGAGGAGATGATCGGATTGGTTGAGGGCAATGAGGACCCAATACTTTATGCTATAGAAATAAATGACCCCTCGACTGGCAAATTGGATGAACAGATCAACGCTTCAATTGTAGATACCTTTGGGGTTCCAATTTTGGTTACTTTGTCGCCTAATGTTACTGTCTCCACACCTCCTACTATTTTTGCTAAGGAGAGTGTCAATAATGATCAGCTAGTTGAAGAATTAATTGGAAATAATCTAGAGGTTGAGGTTGGTGAGGAGTGCCTTGCCGTGAGGTTTCAACACTTGAGCTTCAAGAGCTTTCGGGTGTATCTCCTTCTCCCTCTGGTTTTGAGGTTCCCTTCTATCACCATGCGCTGCCTCTATCCTGTTATAAGCCTCCATCCATATTTGGACCAGAGGATGCTCTCGATCCATCCTACCAGGAAGGTCCATCTCTCCTCGAGGTACTACCTATAGAGCTCTTTATTATGTAGTTATACTCTTTATTATCGTTCATAATAGACCATTTTATTTTGCTTGTTAGTCATAAAAATTGCTTCATTTGATGGCGGAGGGTTTGTATTATCCGGATGTTGAGATCTCTCACCTATCTTAGAGGTATGCTGATCTGGCCGTACTCAGAGAGATGGAGATCCATGTGGATATTACCATTGTCGAGGCTGAATAGAGTTGAGAATGGGCTGCTTTCCTCGACTGAGAGCTATCTGAGTCTCAAATGAGATATAAAGAGCTCTCAGATAAAAGATTTCTGGCTCTAGATTAGATTGCTTTGCTCGAGGATAAGTTTCAGGAGGTTCAGCAGTAATTCATTGATCTTCGAAGTAAATGCGCTCAACTCAAAGGAGAGTTGATGACTCATCTTTGTCCAGAAGAAGTTGGTTGTGCATTGGACAATAGAATAAAAAACGGTATTCATTACTGCAGATGAATTGTGTCCCTAGCTGTTCCTGACTTTCCTCTTGGTTTCCTCAACCTGGGAAATGTTGAAGCTCTTCGTCATTTTGATTTGTTTGATTTCTCAGAGTCAGGTGGGGAGACTTCGCCACATTCAACCGGGGGGGGGGGGATAGGATAGTCGTTCAGTTTGAGTTGTAGGTGTAGGCCAGTATTTTGTAATCTCCGGATGGACACTCCAAGTTGTATATATTGATTCTTCAATAAATTAGTTAGATTGTTTATATCATTGTCACTGATATTTTTAAGTTTATGTTAAATCTTTTTGCTTAACATTTAGTTCATTTATCAACTAAGCATTATTGGTATTGTTGCTTGGTTCAGTTGGAAATATGTGTCCGATTGTGCTCATTCCTATGAGAGGATGTCGGCTACACTTAACTACACTTAATTGACAGTTCTTGTCCTGTTAAAAAGAGTTGTTGCACTTGTGTGTCAAGTTTTAATCCGTTGACCATTGTCGACTGAAGGCGCTCTTTCTTGTTGAAGGATATCATCGCATGGATGCCGAAAAGCCCCTTAAAGTTTTATTTCATTTTGACCTCTTGAAACGGGGTTAGACTTTTGTCTTCAAAACCCCAGGACGTTGTCTTCAACCTTGTTCGAGCTACTCAATTGTTTAGACCGAGGTTTAGCGTTCAACCTCCTTTGGGCCTCTCTGTTATTTGGATCGAGATTTTGAGTGTGCTTTAGTAGGTCGATTCACTGATGAATAATTTCCCCTAACTTAGGGGAAGTTTGGGCCTTTGAATTTATGTAACAATACACAAGCATTCATATGAATAATAAAATAGATAAATGGTCATTTTATTGGTTGAATTATGTTTATATCATACGAGCAGTTCGTATGGCATGTACTAGATTTGCTGTGCTAGGCAATGGTTCACTAATAATATTTTTTAAGGTAGATAGTGATCCATATCATCGGGATCAGTTTTCTGTTTTTGGTATATAGCTTGTACGCACTGTTTTAGAGAATCGCTGATATTAGAAAAAGCTCCTCCCAATTCAGGGATAGCTTATTTTGATTAGTGATTTTGCTAGTTGTCTTTATACTCCATAGAATTAGGTTCCCCACCTTGAACTGGTATGCCTTCACCCTCTTATTATAATATTGAGTGATCCATTACCGATATGCCACCGTGTGTAGCCTTATGGTATCTTGGGTTTCTTTGAACAAGTCAAGATACTCTTTGAGTTGCTAAGAATTACTTTGTAGGTTAAAGTTTTCAACTCGAAAGCGGCGCAGACCGATCTCTACTGGGATGATCGCTTCAATTCTATAGTATAAATTTTAAGGGTGTCTCCCATATAGGTTTCATCGGTGTCATCCTACAGGACCACAACATGGAAGGTAGCTTATCCACCCATGAGCCTCCTATTTCATCTAGATTTGTCTTCAACCCTTGTAGCAAGTTTTGGTTTGTTACTTCTACCTATCTGTTTGCTTGTGGATAGGCGATGAAAGAATGAATCAGCTGAATTTCTAAACTAGTACAGTATTTGATGAATCTTTTGCTAGTGAATTAGGTTCTATTGTCAATTACTATAACCTCAAAAATTTTAAATCTGCATATGATATTCTACTAATAAATTCTATGGCATTCTATTCGGTAATCCTCGCCAATGGGCAAGCCTCTATCCATTTTGGAAAGTAATCGACCCCGACTATGACAAACTTCATTTGCCCATATGCAATGGATAATTGGCCTAATATGTTGAGCCGCCACTGCACGAATAACAACAGTGGCTGCAAGGACTACAGCTGTATGTGTGATCGATGAGGAATGTTGTCGTGAATCTAGCTATTTTCGCATTTCTTTACAAATTCTAAAGTGTCTCACTTCACCATTGGCTTGAAAAAGCCCTATCACATGACCTTAGATGTTAGGTTCTTGTTTCCAATGTGCGATCTATAAATTTTGAAATACACTTCACTTAGCGCGTATTAGCTTCTTTTGGTGTGGGACATCTCATGTAAGGGCTGGAATAACCTCATCAGTACAATCTTCCCTCCACGATGGTGTATCAGTTTGTTATTTTCTTTACGCATTTGACATCATTCTGGTTTTCTGGTAGAAGGCCTTCGATGAGGTACCTATTTTGTGGACTCATCCAATTTTCACTATCTAACATCTGAAACATTTCTTACTCCAAGACTTCTATACTTGGGGTTGTAAGAACTTCCAACATATCTCAAGCGTATTGCTCAAGATTATCGATTGCTGCCACTTTTGCCAGTTGATCCACATTCCAATTATTTTCCCTTAGGATATGGAGTATTTTCATTTTGTTGAATGTTTTGATCAGCTCCTTTGTTCTAGCAAGATACCTTGGAAGTAATAGGATAGACACTTTAAAATTTTTGGTGATCTGGTTGACGATCAGCTCCAAGTCGCTATGGATGATCAGAGTTTTTGCCGAGCATTTCTTTGCCAGTCTGAGTCTAGCCAATAAGGTTTTATACTCGGTTACATTGTTAGTGGTCGAGAATATGAGAATCATCAAGTATTTCATCTCTGACTCGTCTGAAGTCTTCATGACCATGGCTACTCCACTTCTTGATTGGGTTGATGACCCATCCACATGTAAGATACAGATCAAAGCTTCTTGTTAGCGAGCAACGTTTCTTGCATCAATGACATTTTGAATCGAGGTCGTCGTTTTGACTATAAAATCTGCAAAGGCTTGACCTTTTATAGTAAACTATGTTTAGAATTTCATGTCAAATTTGCCTGATTCGATGGTCTATTTGATAAGTCATCTGGACATGTTGGGGTTCTATAGAATCCCTTTTAATGGATGGTCTGTTAGGACAATGATCTTGTGGGCCTAGAAGTATAGCTATAACTTTCTAGTGGAGTAGACCAATACTAGGGCGATCCTTTTAGTGTGTGAGTAATTAGTCTCGATGTCTATTTTGATTTTACTGACGTAGTAAATCGGTTATTGTACCTCAAATTGTTGCCTAATTAGGATCGAGTTCAGTGCTATATCTGATATTGTTAGGTAGAAAAACAGTTCTTCGCCTTCTTTTAGAGAGGTTGTGGGAGGTGGATTGGTAAGGTATTCCTTTAATTCTTAATAGGCTGCCTGACAGTTGACAGTTTATTGAAAATTGCTCATGTTTGTTACTCTCAGGACCTTGAAGAAGTGGAGATATTTCTTTACAGACTTTGCTAAGAACCGGGAGAGTGTAACCAGTCTCCCATTGAGCATTTGGACTTCTTTCACATATCGAGGAGGATTCATATCTATAATGGCTTTTATCTTTTCAAGATTTACTTTAATTCCTTGGTGAGATACAATAAAATCAACAAACTTTCCTAAAATTATTTCGAATACACATTTGGTCGGATTTAATTTCATCTGGTATGCTCAGAGCATCTTCAGAGCTTCTCTGAGAACACGAATATGGTCATTGGCTATATAATTTTGATGAGCATACCATCTACATATACCTATATATTTTAACTGATCCGTATTTCAAATATTTTATTTATGAGCCTTTGGTACGTTGCTTTTGCGTTCCTCAGATTGAAGGGTATGACCTTACAACAGTATATCCCTTAATCTGTTATGAAAAATGTGTATTATTTATCGTTCGAGCTTATTCGGATCTAGTTGTAATCTAGTTGTAATCTGTTATGAAGCTCAATAGTACGTGTCTAGATGTTGAGTCTACCAATACGTCAATTCTCATTAATAGAAAGCTGTCTTTTGAACATACTTTATTTACATCGATAAAGTCGATACATATCTACCATTTTTTGTTACTTTCCTTGATAAGTACAACATTTGACAGCCAGTTTCAATGCTGGACTTCCCATATGAAGTCCGCGTTGAGTAGCTTCTTGATTTTTTCTCCCATGGCGGTTAACTTTTTGATGGAATGGTTTCTCTGTTTCTACCTGACATGCTTGTAATTGGAATCGAGACCCAACTTGTGGATCATTATTTTGCTCAAAATCCTTGGCATGTTGGTGGGTGTCCATGCAAACACATTAGAGTTTTGCCAAAAAAACCATCAACTGTTATGCTGGTGACCCGACAATGAGCTTCCAATCTGTACATACTTTTCGGGCTCGTTTGGATCTAGAGGGATTTTGTTAGTTAATTTGCCAAACTTTCCTTGCTATAATGTTGATTTTCCTTAAAGATCAAAACCTTCAATCGACTGATTTGGAATCGCCTAATTGACCTAAGATAAGTAGCATGACCGACTAGTGATTTGATTGCCTAGGACCTCTCCGATGACCCATGTTGTAATAAATTTTATTTTGAGTTGTTTGATTGACGTCACCGCTCCAAATGTGACTAATTAGGGTTGTCCCAAAATAGCATTGTAGACTGAAGATAGGTCCACCACCAATAAGGTGTGCATGCGGGTTGCTGTCTTTAAATATGTCCCTAGCATGACTTCGAATTGAATGGTTTCCTGGACCAAAATGGGTTCATCATCTAGTCTATATAGGGGTCTCTCTGCTGGTCTCATTTGATCATTTTTTTAATTTAAACTTAAAATAGGAATTAAGATACAGCAAATTTCTTAAACTTTTATTATCAATAAAAACTCATTTTAATTGGTAGGGAAACGTACCATCCAAAAAAAGTGTAGATGCAACAATAGGGTTAGAATGGGAAGTTATTATATGTATCATATCATTATCGCTAAAACTAATAATATCATTTCTAACTTCTACCCTGTCTTTTACTACTAGAAGCCTTCTCTATGTGATTTGGAGCGTCATTCTGGTTGCACGACCACTCCTATTTGCCCAACTCGTCATCATCTGCTCTTTAGAGATTTGTCTTGGGTCTCTCAGAAACTTATTAAGGCATCCTTCTTGGATGAGGGCCTCGATTTCTTTTTGCACAGTCCAACAGTTCTCATGTTTTACCCGAAGATCGATAATAGAAATAGTACTTAGATTGATCTTCTCCTTCCAGATTCTTGGGTTTCGTGTGCCATTTTAAGAATTTCTCATCCCAAATTTGTATGAAGATGTTCATCTTGGATCTACATAAGTATGTATGTCTGAGTGTCCTTTGGCTGTGTTAGGTTGAAAGGCCTGAATTCTCTTTGGACACCTAGTTCTATTCTTGGCTATTTCTTGCAATATCGAGTGTTGAAGTTGTCTACGTTTCTCTTCTTTCTGCTTGTCGATTCCGGATGGTGGTCTGTACGCTCTAACCTTTTCACTTTATTGATGGCCTCTATCTGTAATACTTGGATCCCCATTTAAATTATTTTTGATGTATTTAATATTTTGGGTTTGTTAGATGTATTGAATTAGTGGTATTTTTGTGAAATTTGAAGGATTTCAGTTTGGTGTTCTATACTTGTGGCTCATTGCTAGCGCTAGAGAGGTGCAGATTTTCAAATGGTGTGCCCGAGGCATAGTGGAGATATGCTTGAGTTCTAGGTTACTCGAGAGCACACGCCTAAGGTAAGCCTGAGATGCGCTCAGATACGGGTTGCCTTATAAAAGTGCACGCAGGGTAGGGATTTGCCATTCTTTGTGTAGCCATGCAGAATGGGAGATAAAGAGGAGGGAAAGGAAGAGAGAGAAGAAAGTGGCAAACAGGCGACTCAAAGCATCCTTTTATCAGATTTGTAAAATATAAGACTGAGGTAAGTATCCATAAGCCAAATTCTTGATCCATTTTTGTATCTAACGATATTTGTATATATTTTAGAGATTTTCTTTAGATACATATTATTTTTATATACCCAATTCCTTTATTGTGTACATACATGTATATTTTACTGATTGTTTGAAAGTTTTACATGAGTATTTATAATTTTAGTGGATTTTCTTATTTATTGAAACTTGGAATGATATATATGTATATTTATGTATCCGTATGTTATGAAATCATGAACCAAATCTTGCATCAGTCTACATATATGCTGCCGGGGGTGAGGCTACTACGCAAACCATGGCGGTTCGAGACCAAAAGGGTTGATATATGTGATCTAAGATATATGGCTTTTAGTACCGCCGCCAATGAAGAGGCTTAGTCCCGATGGAGATGTTTGTGATATGTCATCTCCCTTCCGCCGGCAAAAAGGTTGAGACGTGTTATAGTTGATCTGCTCCACTGTACATTTTTAATGAGAACCATCATAAGAAATTAATAGAAATTAATATATTCAAACGTCTTAATATATATAACTAAATTTGATATTGTACCCAAAATCGCACTTTGTAAAACATAGTGAGTAGGTTTTGAGTTTACAGTAGACGAGGCACATAGATGGCCTTGAGCTGCAAGCCTAAAAAGCAGACAAGCCTTGAGCTATCGGCTTAAAATATAGCTAATATAGCCAATGTTATCAGACGGGTGTAACATTTTCTCAAGTTGGTCTAATAATCTTCAGTTCTTTAATTTCATATGTATTTTATATTTCTACATGAATTTATACTGAACTGTGATTTGAGATGTGTGGATTAGCCCATGGATTGAGTGATAGGAATGTCTCGTACGTATGAATATGTATTAAGTCTGAAATATATTTTAATTATATATTTTGATTCCAGTTTTCTTTAATTTTTTCATATGAGATTATAAGATTTGAATCTTATATGCATCCCATGCAGATATGGTAACGGTTACGGTTTATGCAATGTGACCTTAGATCACAATATGTTAGGATACAATATGATATCATGTAATATTCAAAATTTTTATTCTGATTAATTTTGTATT
>JAODPA010066639.1:0-10851 GCA_025585075.1 Nepenthes mirabilis
ATTGTGTTTTAAAGTATCATTTAAATATTTTTTCTTTTTACTTATCAGAGGAAAAAGAAATTCTCTTCCACACTGACTCTTTGAATAAGCTCATTTGGTCCAAACACCGGATTGCGAGTGTCGCTTCGGGTTTTTCCGCAATTTTTTTTTTTAATATCGCTCGCGGACTTCAGCTTCTCGTGATTCGATTGCATTTTGTTGAGGGAAATGGAAAGCGAAAGTAGAAGAGGCTATGCATGGGCGATTTCTGCTGGCTTATGCGCTGCGTTGGCTGCCATTTGCGCTAAGCATTTCTCGTCTCAGGTGCCATTTCCTTTGGTTTTTATTCCCCATTTGGAAGAAGTACGAGGCCAATTTTTAATTGAAGTTTCTATCGGAGATCTGTTTAATTGAAGGAAAGTGATCCATTACTACTAGAATTTTCTCTCCATTTGATATTGTAGGCAAAATCTAACACCTCTTGGTAAAATCATATATTTTTTAGTATTTTTACATGATTCAGGGGATAGCGGAGACTATATTGAAGTAAGATACGAGTTACTCTTTGTATACTTTAATTGCTGTCGTAGCTTGTGATAGGATTTTGTTATCCTTGCGCTGTCTTTTTGACTAAATGATTGAATTTTGATCAAATCTGTATGCATAATTGGCCGCAACAGTTGAGAATTAAGAGATCTTCCTTCGTTAGAGTCTTGTTTGTGACATCGTAAGTTTGGAAAATATCAAATGAGTTTAATCAGAGGAATAGGTGCAACTCTGGTATGGAAGAAATATATGTTGGGAAGTTCGATAGAATGAGTTAGTGTATCATACCACAGTTCTCTCTTTAATACCACAGTTCCCCCTTTAGTGTTATACTTTCTCAAATGTTGACTTTGAGAGGTGCTTCAGAGGTTTTTACTTTCGTTGAAACTTTAGAAGGTTGTGGGAGAAGTGTTGCTGAAATTTTACTAGATGCTCTGAAAATTTTAGCTAAATATAATACTTCCCCTCTGAAACTTTTTAAGTCTCATTTTCTAGAAGTCTGAAAATCAAGCAAAAATTCATTGGCTGTATATTTTATCAAAACACAGTATCAATTGTTATAATTTTTAATTGACTTCTTTGAATTCTTTTCGGGATAATTGCAACATTCGTTCTCAGCTCTTCATGAGAGCAGGCGAGACAAGGGCAAGTGCAGAAGGGGTCAGTTGTGGTAACATAACCTTATTATTTCTATAAGAAAACCCTCCATAATTTGAATTGTGTTGGAAACCGACAATAGATAGCAAATCCATTGAATATATTTACAGTAAAAAGTTAATGAACCCTGTATTCGTTAGCCTCTATGCTAAGAACCCTAAGGGGAAACTATCAGATTTCCGAATGGTTATACAAGGAAAATGCATTGTCCTACTGCCTTTAATGCTGAATAGATTACCACAAAAAAAAACTGTTCTGACGGAGTCACTCTACCTATCTCATCCGTATTAAGATATAAATTCTGCTGAAGAAGAAACGTTTGCTGCAGTTTGTAATTGCTTCCTAAGAATGACTTAACTGTGGTCAGAGACTATTCTTTAATGAAAGTACTCAGACGCTGTTGTATCAGAATTTGTTGCTAACTTGAATACATTTGTGATCTCTTCTCTCTTTCTTTTGTTTTTTTATAAGTAAGAATCTCCTCTTTCAGCTGTAGCCCCTTTCACCAATTGTCCAACTAGAGAAGAGCCATTACCAACTTCAAATATCTTTGAATTTGAATTTCATTAATCATTATGCAATGACAGTATATCTTAATGCTTCTCGTGAAGTCTGAAATTTGTCCACATTCAGGTCCATCACAGCGTTCAAATCTAAGTAGACATGAATAAGTTCTCAGTTAACATTTCATATTATAGGATTTTAATGTTGAAGATTTTACCTGTCTCATGAGTTGACATAGATATGTAAAAATAAATGCAACATATTAGATGTCTAATTCTTTTCATTTTAGATCTAACACGTCAGAAAATGAGTGTGAAAATTGAAATGACCCCTGGAATGCTACCAGTACTTGTTGAATATATGGAACAAAAGGGGTAAGAAAGTTGTAATCCTTGTAAATCATGTAATTATTTTTGGCTTGTAAAATGATCAATAAACAGTGAATAACTTCTAATGCTTATATTCGCCAGAATTTAATAAAAAAACCCCATCATTTGTATATGTTCTTTCATTTCACTATAAAGCACACTTGTTGGACACTGGACAATTAGACCCAGAGAAGATACTGAGATTCGTCTAGTTAGTGTAAAAATTCATATAGATTTAGGAAAGTAGTCGAGTTTCATGCCTAGGCTTGAACTCGTATTAAACTCCTATCTCTGAGTCAGATTAATGTTCCAACTACAATGTATGCTATAATTTCAATACGATTTGATATCTTTTCCCTGAAGTGACAGCAGGTATTTTTATAACATGTTATTTTGCTATAATTCTCAGTTAGCATTGTTATATTATAGGTCTTCTTTATTGAAGATTTTAATAACATCACAAGCATATTATAGAAAAACAGCTTTTCTATAATGAGCAGGGATAACATACATAAATCTGACTCTCCAAACCCTGTGATGACGGGTTTCATGATTTATACCATCCTTTTTTTTTACAAGCAAACTGTCATACACGTCTAAAAAAGCGAATAGGTTTTGGCTTGCAAATCGTCAAATATAAGTCTAATATAATGTTTTAGCAAGATTTTTGAGAAAATAGAAAAAGAAAAAGAAATTTGCAAATCCTTACAAGGTCTAATCTAACAAATTTGAGTTTTGAGAATATGGACTGGTTGTTTCGGGATTTTCTTGGGAATTGTGCCATTTTTTGAGCTGGCATAGTGATTTTCTGCTCCTTCTAAACTGACATTGTAGGAGGCTCGCATCCTGAGCTGCCTTTAGGACAGCGACGGTCTGTTTGTGTATCTTCTGGGTATTCCAGTGTTGGGCCTGTGTGATCTGTATGGTTTTTATCAGAGATCGACTTATTAGGTGTGAATAGCTCAGACGCCAGGGGCATCTCCTCCATCAAAAGTTATTTTCAGTTGGGAAATGAGGATCCTTTGCACAATAGATTACTCTTTCCATTTACCATGCATCAATTGGAGAAGTCACTTGTTTGTTGTCTGAGGATTTTGCTCAGCCTTCATTTGCTGCTGACTGTCTGAGGCTTTTGAGGTATGGGATCAGTTTCATAGTGGTGATCAAATTCAGGGACTACAAGATGGACGCAATAGTGGATTTGAAGGAGATGGTTGCTTTGACTGTGATATGGACTGCTTATTGATGGAATGCATCCTTGTGTGGAGTGTGTTAATAATGTCCCATTGTTGGTGGTTGTTCCTTTGACTGTTTGCTTTCTTATTTGGTTTAATGATGAGCCTGCCGGCGCGGCATATTTGGGGGAAAATGTTGGTTGTTTTGACCAGAGTGGTCTTCAGGTTATGAATAGCTCTTATGCCACTGATAAATTGGAATATGTATTAGATGCATCTGCAAATGTCCCGGTATTAGTTCAAGATCAAGTTTCAAAGATAAGGTGACGGATCTATTTGAGGATATAGAAGCAAAAGCGTTTGAGGATTCTAACAGCAATTTTCTGCCGAATGAGGACAGAGAGTGGCAGGAAAGATGTGGAAGTGGGAACTTAAAAGGCTTGAATGGAACATGAATTTGGGAAGGATAGATATGATTTCTGGGAAGATCAGGATTTATATTATGTCTTTTTTTGTTGGATATTTTGTAAAAAGAGTGTAATTTTTGCGCTTGGGGGACATCTCCTGGACCATAGGCAGTTACTTTCTTACTGATTCCAATAAAAAATTTAATAAAATAGTGACTTTTTACTGGAGTTTTTGGGAAGTATTTGGGGGAAAAGTACACATCTCTGGCTTGTAATCCTTGGATGTTGTTATCGATTGACAAAACTGACTTGAGTGTCTTGAAAATGTGTTAAGACACCTGATTTAAATTTCTGTTGCTTTAACCAAATTAAGCTGGTGCATGGAAAAAGTGCTTGACAGTTACCTATGGTGTAGAGGTTGCCATGCAGCAGCATTGATAGAGGTCATTGTACAGCATAATTGTCTTCGCTCCTATTAATGAGTTGGTGGTCTGTCTTAATACCATTTTGTTGGGATTCGACCCAGATACATACAACCCGACTCAACGGAACAAAATTTGAACCCCCGTCAACCGTCAACCACCAAACTTGTTAGTACAAGAAAAACAATGATGTATAATGTTTTTAACGTGGAAAACTCTTTTTAACCAAGGAAAAAATTATAGGTCAAACTCCGAACAGAAAAAAAAAATCACAATTCCTCAATTTTTATTCAACTTATCAATCATACATACGGTATTAGAATTAGGATCCTTATATAGAGAACTTCCATCCTAGGTAAAATAAGAAATAAATATAATTTTTTAATTAATAGTATCACAAAATTTAGAAAATATGACATACTTTTTGTCGGAGCAATAGGGGCTGGTCGGACAAAAATGTACACACACACAATGTGGGAGAAAGGGGAAGAGCACACGAATTTTATGTGAAAACCCTTCACAAATTGTAGGAAAAAATCACGGGACACTTAGTTCACAACAAATCCACTATGTGAAAATTTGTTACAAAAATCCCGAGATAGAGTATCCGCTACAGATAGACTAAGAAAAACAACACCAAAGGAAAGAAAGCCCTCACTTTGTTCTTATCACTTTGTTTTTTTTCTCTTCTTCTCACCGGTGGTGTACTCCACTCTCTTTTCCTCTTCACACACAATGTCACACACTTGTGCTCTCACACTTGTATTTTTCACTTGTTCTCCACATGTATATGTCTATCATCGCATGCCCAGCATGCATATATATATATTGCTTTTTCTGAAAATCATCTGCCTAATAAGCAAGCTACGTATGGACAAACACTTGCCACCAGCAGCTTTGCAGCCTGCCACCAACTTTGCGACCTACTATCTACACATACAGCGTATGCACTGCAAATCATCGTGCTTTGTAAGACGGCGCCCACTCATCAAAGATTGCGCATGCTCAGTCAATCTTCTCAGTTGGTATCCACGTGTCCAGGTCTCCAGGCATCAACCCGTGTCCTTGGGTGTTATTTGCTTCTTGGCAGTTTTGGGCAAACCGGCCATTTTGTCCAAATCTGGCAAAATGGTGCAACCGGGCAAAATGGCCGGTGGGCGTTATCTGCTTCTTGACTGTCTTGGGCAAACCGGCCATTTTGCCTAAACTTGATAAAATGGCACAACCGGCCATTTTGCCTAAAACCTGACACCGTAGAATACCGGTCAATTTCATACTGGAATTTTATTCCGGAATTCCATACCGGAATTTCATACCAGTCATTTTCCCATACCGGCAAATCTATCCATACTGGTAAATTTGTTCATACCGGTAAATCTTGGCCTACCGGTCATTTTGCCATCAGCCAGTCAACGGAGGTTGACTGGCCACTTTGCTCTCCTGTTGACTGGCCACTTTGTCAACCGGCCAATTTGCTTTCTCTCCAGCAAATTGGTCACACCAGAATTTTACTCATGAATTCCTCCTCAAGTCCTCGGGCCTTTACTGCATAGGTCCTCGGGCCTTCTCTCCGCAAAGTCCTCGGGTCTTTGCTGCATAAAGTCCTCAGGTCTTATCTCTACAAAGTCCTCGATTCTTTGCTGTATAAAGTCCTCGGGCCTTATTTCCGCAAAGTTCTTGGTTCCTTGCTGCATAAAGTCTCGGGCCTTATCTCCGCAAAGTCCTCTGCCCTTCTGCTGCAGCCAGTTGCAATACTCCACACAAACCCTGTGCGATCTCTAATGACGTTTTTGTTTGTTTGGTATCCACAAGGGAGTAACTAAATCCAACACTTTTTTGGTAAAATCTCACCAAATAAAATCAAAATTAAATCAAATAAAATCTTTCCTAATCAAAGAATATTAAATTTCTTATAATTTGGAAAGTCCATGATGTCTGCATCAATTACACTGTAATCTTTGCATAAACATTGCACGATCTTTTGATAACTATTTGTTTGTTGTAGCACTCATAAGGAAGTGACCAAAACCCAACAAATTTTTTCTCACGACATTATAAGGGACTATTCGCCTTAATTAGCGACTGCCATCACTTGCCCTTCAATAACTTCCCCTTTAATGGGATCCCATCGTCAGCCTCCGCAAGCTTGAATAATACCATTTTTCGCTCCACCAAAGATGGAGTACTCCCACTCCATTTCAGTTTCTCCTTTTGGGTAGAATCACTCCCCATTATACTCCTCTTTAGCATCTTGTTCTTGCCACTTTGACTAATACTTCCATTGGTTACTTTGACGCTATCCTTAACAATCGAAACCTTCATCAAATACCGGCCTGATGGTTTGCTTCCCCTTGCACAACCAAGGCATCTTTAGTGAGTTTTCACTGGCCTTTTTCGAACAGCGTTCAAAAGCCTTCTTTATCAAGTTTTCCAGTTAAAATCACATTCAATCACAAATCCGGAGTATCTCGCACGCCCTTTAACATGAGCCTCTTAACACGAACTCATCCAAGTGCTTCTTGAAATTTCTCCCTCTCGACAAACGAAAGCCATAAAACTTTTTTTTCATATGCAACCTCATCGTTAAAGACCTAGACTTATACTAATTTTCAAGTTTCATCCACACCTCCGCTAATTCTGATAAACCAATGACTTCTTGAAAAATATTATTTGCGAGATGCAATTTGATCGTACAATTTGCAAGATCTCTCATGTGTTGTCACTCCTCATCATTTATCTTCTCCGGCTTATTATCCTTACTCCAAAATGTTTTTACTGTTCCTTACCGGGTCAAAATATTCTTCACTATTTCTCGTCAAAGAATGAAACTATTTTATCAATTAAATTGCTTAACACAGAATGGCAAACTCCTCAACGTTGACGCTATCAAATCGTAGTTTTATAACCTTTCTTTGATACCACTTGTAAAGGTTTGACTTTAATACAAACAACTCAGCGCAACGAAACAAAATCCAAATCCCTTGTCAACTGTTAGCCACCAAACTTGTTAGTACAAGAAATACAATGATGTACAACGTTTTTATTGTGGAAAACCCTTTTCAATCAAAAGAAAAACCACAGAACAAATTCCGAACAGAGAAAAAAGAATCACAATTCCTCAATTTTTATTCAACTCATTAATCATATATACGGAATTACAATTAGGATCCTTATATAGAGAACTTTCATCTTAGGTAAAATAAGAAATAAATATAATTTTCTAACTAACAATATTTTAAAATTAGTAAATAATATAACACACTTTCCTAATAAAATCTCTCAAATAAAATCAAAATCAAAAATTTCCTAATTAAAGAAAATCAAATTTCTTATAATTTAAAAAGTCCATGATATCTATATCAATTACATCGTAATCCTCGTATAAATATTGCGCAACTTTCCGATGGCTATCCGCTTGTTGTGGCATCCATAAGGAAGTGACCAAAACCCAACACACTTGACATACATTCTTCTTCAATACATTATGCAACTGCCCTTAAGTTACCCAATGGTCACTATTAATTCCAGTTGAAGTGCTTGCTTGCAACCTGAATTTTCTTCTCACTGATTTAAGTTTCAGGGTATCTCGTGAGTTTAGTGCTAACTTGTAATCCTGTAGCGTTTGAATTGAAACCCCTAATTGCTGGCCATGGATGGCGATTTATCATTACAAATTATGATATTATATGTGATCATCTGTTTGGATCAGTGTGTTTTGGTTATTCATCTCTTTTCCATGGATATCTATTGCTACCTTCTGCGACCTTAGCAAGAGTGCTGGATCCACATTCCTTTCAGCGGGGTCAAGGAACCTTATTGATTTGGGAAAAAATTGATGTTGCGTATGGCTACATGTCTTACCTATTAAGGATAATCATTGTGATGTTCTTTCTTTAACCAAGAGCAATCATTCTAGGCACTATTATTTCCGGTTCCTTGTGCATGAGCAATGCCTTTTTCCTCTGCCCAACTGCACATCCAAAATATGAGTCCCATTAGGGCCTTTTATTTATTATTTTCTCTCATACTCCTAACAAGAAGGATTTTATCCTTACAATTGGGGTGCTAGGATTATAGCAATATATTAAAATATGTTGGACTCATTTTATAATTCTTACCGTTCAAGTTGTTTGGATAAAATTCTCTCCCTTGGAAATTCGGAAAGGCTCTAAAAAAGCTCCGTTAAAATATGGTAATGGGTTGCAGGCCGCAGCAGATGTGATGCTAAGATGAAAACAAATTCTTGGAATCGTGTTTCTTCTTCCTGATATTGTTGCATGTGACTGATATATACAAAATTTATTGAGCCAAACTGATGTCTATGGATTGTATTGATCAGCTTGTTAAATACAGCTTGGTCATTGTATTCAATGTAACAATGTGGGGATGCTATGTCAACAGCCTTAGGGCTCTCTCATCTTTACAAGCTACAGTGACAAACTTTGCAACAAACTTTCTCTCGTCTGGTCTAGCAGGATTCTTTCTGTTTGAAGAAAGGCTGTCACTCAAGGTAAATAGAAGCCTTTTCTTTTAAATTCACTTTGTTTTTTCTACTGTTGTATTTTAGTGTCCTTACTTTTTTTGGTTGGCTCAGGAAATGTTTAAGTTTGTTGATCTTTGAGACTTAGGTTATTCAGTGAATGCATGCAACTGACTTTTTTTTCTAGCAAGCCAGATAATTTCCAGCACATTTCAATATTTTTGATGGGAAAAATAAAATTTCATTTTGTAACGTAGAGGTGCCAAGGAGGCTCTGAGTACTTTGATACATCTTAAGTATTAGCGAATAAATCTGTTATGAAATGACTATGAGATCATATTCATAGCTAGAATTAGGATATATTTTGAAGGTAAAATTAGGGATGAGAAGAGAAGACTTTAGATGAGGGATCCATTGCCTAACAAGTAATGCATATCTTTTCATTTGTTCACATCATCCATTACAAAAGGCTGGCTCTTCTTTATAGACTTACTAAGCTAATTATCCTCCACCACCGCCACAATAATTACAACCGCCCATTCAATATCTAGTCATTTACAGTCAAGTGAATGAACAGTGGGAAGCTCATACCAGAGTTGGTCTGACTCAGAATGAAATAACATGAAAACAGATTCCCAAAGGAACCTGAATAAGTTCAATCAGATAACTAATTAGCCATTTGATTGCTAGTGATCAACTAAAATCCACTTGGCCGGCCCCTAATAGTTATGTGGCTACGCATGTCATTTCATCACAAAATCATTTGGGCGGTCACAAGAACATAATCTGATAAAGAAACAGAAGGCGTGACCCAAGCGACCTGTACAAAATGCAGCCAAGCAAATTGAAATTCAGCCAAATGTTTAGAATAAGTGCAATTCGTAAGATTATTGATGACATGTTGATTAGATTACTTAAGTCCCAGTAGCGCCTAATCTATTTGTTGATTGTTATTCTGATTATAAGGCTGGTATCAGTGGTTTTCAGGCGCCCTATTGATTGTCATCGGTGTATTCTTACTCAGCAAATCAAGCCCGGAGCACAAAGTCCACAACGATTAGGAGCTTGGTTTGAAACATTTGGTGCTTTTTCCAGCATTCACCGTGACTGAACTGCCTCATCAAAACTGTACAAACTTCGAGCATGCCATGCTGAATAAGGTGGAAGCCCTTGAGACTAAAGGTCTTACATTCTCGAGGTAGAAGACCGGAATCCTCATACTTGCCATACCTATCTTTGCATTTCTTTGAACAAAACAAAAAGAAAAAAAAAAAAAACAAGTGCGAACTCTTAGGCTGTATCATGTGTCTAACACAGAAGCAATCTTGTCCAGTGGAATTTCTCATGGCTTTGCTTGCTTCACTTTGTCATTGAGCTGAATTTCTGTTGTTTTGTCTTGTCTGGCTCACTACTAGAATCGCGTTTAGGGAAGATGGTTAGACAACCTTCAAATTATTGAACCCAATATCAAGAATTTAATCAAGTAATTGATAGTTGATTAGAAGATGAAATTCTTAAAAAATTGAGAAAGCTAATCTATCATTTTGTTGGCTGATCTGACTGTTATATATCCAGTTTGAGAGTAGATTTTTTTATGTTATTTTTCTCATGAGTGATATGAATTGGGTGAATAAAAGGGCACACTACATTCAAGGGCACAATAATAGCCATCAAATATTACATTTCTTTCATAACTAATACGTCAAAATTTATTATAAAAATAACCAGTAATTGTGTGGTTAAAAAGAGAAGAATTCACAGGGGCAAAGCCCTTTGCATCATGATAAAGAGCTACACAAGCAGATTTTCTTGGAATTTTGTTATAATCCTGACAAATGATGTAATTATTTACAAAGTAATAAAAACAAAAATTAAAATAATATCTTAGTAAATTGTTGTAATTTCAGTTTTTTCAATAATATAAGCCCTTTATTCCTAGGAAAAGCAGCTAGGCTGTGGTCTTTTTCTTGCCGAAGAATCAGAAAAGGGGGCATCGGCCATGTTTTTATATTCCAATTACTGCAATGTGCAATCCTTCCTGCAGCTCCTTTGTGGGACCAAAATCTCTGTGACCACCCCTACAGAATTAAAAAAAAAAAAAAACCCTAAATTCATAAACTCTTGGCCCCCTTTTAAAAGCACCCAAGATCTGCCCATGAATCGGAAGAAACTAAATTTCACCTTTTTAGGTTGAGCAAGACATGTTATCATCCTTTTCCCCTACTTAAAATCAAATAGCATGTGGAAAGAGACACTTATCCTCGAAGATAGAGATCATATGTATTTGAGTGTGATTATTGAACTAAAGTTTTA
>JAODPA010066640.1:0-10851 GCA_025585075.1 Nepenthes mirabilis
AAATACATCACAGCTACTATTTTACTATTGCATTACAACATATATATATCTAAATAAGTTTACTGCAGACTTTTCACAGAATCTCTTAAAAATTTGCTGCCCTACACATAAGTCTCCGAAATACCTACATATATTATTGCTAAATTTAAATAAAATAATGAGAGAGCTAAATACACAGTAAGCCAAATAATGATAATATATGAGCAACCTATGAAAACATGCACAACTCAATCTATACAAGATATGATGACCAAGTCTAAGATAACAAAGACTTGAGATTTTCACCTAAGATAAAAGAAGATTGAATTTGTCAATCCTAATACAAGGTCATAAAATACTAAGAAAATATAAACAAACTCGGATTGATTTTGCATACAATCCAAATTATGATTTGGTACACGGAATTTATCACACATATATAAATATCAAATCATACAAATCATATAAAATCACTAAAAATCTAAGTCATATAATGTATTTGTCAAACTCAGAAGACTAAAATCATGCATATTTGATAATTATATCAAAATATATAAAACTCAGTAAGTCAAAACATCTCAAAATATAAAATATGATACGTGTCAAATCTTGAAAATCAAATCATGTAAATTGAAGAACCAAAATTAGTAACTTATATACCGACTAATCAAGATGTTAATTTTGAGGATGAGTTATATAAATTTTCGATAACCTTAGATTGAAATACTACAGTTTAAAACTTGTAAGCGGGTCATCTACATATTCCCTATAGATGGAATTAAACGTAATTTCTTTTGCCACCCCTAGATAATAGATACATTCTTCAATTACAACTAATATACTAAAATATATTTGAAAATATAAACTATCAATTCCTTACAATGGTTGCCGAAAAATGAACAGATAACTCTATAATAAATATACAAATCTTTTTTACTATGTGAAAAAAGTGTAAATATGAAACTTTTTTATACTATGAAAAAAGTGTAAACTCATATTAGATAATAAAATAAAGTCAATACCGAAATGCTTGTATAAATTTCACATGAAATGTCAAATATATAATGCTTCATGACTTTTTTTACACATATTTCCATATACAAACTTAATCATTGAAATATCACTTATGTGACAGATCGAAAATTTTATCGAAAATTCAGTAGAGTTTCGTCTATAAAATGGACATCCGTCAAATATAAATCCGTACAAAATCCTGTATAGAAACCACAAATATATGTTGCATATACACAAGATCTCATTTGCCATAACAATCACACGGGTAGCACTGACGTTGTAACTTCGGTACGATACCAGCTTAAAAAGAATGCTAACTAGGAAGCCCAACATAACCACAAATAGAGACCTGCGAAAGCTACTATAACTATAAATATATAACGAAAACTAACTATATATCCATTATCATTATCATGACATACATATATATAACCATAAGTATCAAAATAATTAATACAATATTTATTCATTATACAAAATAATAAAACTAAGTTTTCAAGAGCTCTCCAATCCGTATCAGCTGTTTATCCTGTACTTACAGCCGATTCGGACTCATCAGGTATATAATAGCTTGCTCATCTAGAAAGAAAGAGAAACAATGGCGAGATAACAGTTCAATAAGTGCATCATATTCAAAAACAGTAGGCAATATAAGCGAAATTAAGTAGAAGAATGACATATAATCATGAAAGAGATATACAAACAAGAATATGGTCAAGTATGCTTTGAAATGTAATTTACTTCTTTTTGGAATATAATTTATATATAATTATTGATCTTTATGGATTAGAGTCAGTAAGCCTTACTAACTTAAGGTACGGGAGGACGAGTAAAGAATTATGATACCCCATATGATCTAAGGTCACAAGCTCTTATTATCGACCCAAAGACGAGCTATTTATATATCATATCTGTAAACGGGCTGATCACACACGGTCCCCACATACTCCCCCGGGGCCCAAAGGTAATCATTGTACTTCTACAGTAATATCTAAAGGTTTGTCAAGAGCATTACCCACTAAAATATACGGTCAGGATTATCCTAGAATCTTTACTGTAATGCTACTGGTAGGTCAAGGGGTATTACCTCTGTAACGCAGTTTCATGGTCCTTATTTCATGGTTTCTTATTCATTTTAGGGAAGGTTCACCACAATTCAATTCAAAATATCTCCATTCAGGAGAACAATTCGATCACGTAACACATTGTGGACTTCCCTCCGAATGTATATACGATTATTATCTTTCATTCGGACTTAATCATTTTCACAAGTTAATTAGATGCATGGACACCATAATTCATAGGAAAGATTAGGATTTCTTACCACCATTAGTCAATTATTATTTTGGGGGCCTCTAGAACACATTTTTTTTACAACGAAACACAAACACATTTTTTCAGGGCTTACAATGGAACATATACAATTAGACATAACTTACATAACAATTAATTATGATGAAACCATGGAAAATTTTCATTTCGCCTCGGGTGAATAGTGATTGGGCCATTTTAGAGCATCCGGATGTTACGAACAGGTCGATACTTGTGAAATTGGATGTTCGGCTAAGGCATATGCATAATTAGGACACACTAATTCATAATTTGGGGTCAATTAAACATATAATCGAAGAAAAATGGGAGAATCCTGAGTTGGGCGTGGGTTAGGGTTTTGCGAAACCAAAACGGGCAAATCGAATGGGAAAATCAACAATAAACTATAAATACTTCAAGCAATATTCATGTGTTTTATATTTTTCATGATTTGGGTGGGTATTGGAATGAAAATATTTGAGAAAAAATAAGTAAAAATCAAAAGAGATGAAAAAGATAGTATAAGTAAACTTACCTCAACCCGATCTATAACTTTTTCAACTAGCTCTAGACTGAAATTGGACCCAAGAGCCTTCATTTGCTCCATTTCTCTCTCTTCTCTGCGCCCTCACTCTCTCTCCCTCTCTGTACCCAAATGTTTTACACCCCAAAAATTGCACAACAAATGGTTATAAAACCCTGACACGACTTTTATACGGATTAGCGCTCAAGCGCAGTCCACAGTGCGCAACAGGCGAGCCAAGCCTGCTTCCAGTCAACTATTTTAGTCCGGTCAACTCTCTTAATTAGATAATTGCATTCCAAAATTTTCAAGGAAACCGGCATTCCAAACAGGTAAATCCATTCTGAAAAAGGACTTTTTGTCCTAAATTGTACAATCAAGTTTTGACCCCGATAAAAATAGCGAAAGTAGTAAAAATTAAATATTCAATACACGTAAAGAATATTTATTTCCAGATGCCAATGATACTAACTAGCATGCAAAATATAAATGAACATAAATAATAATAAAAAGACATGATTTTTGGTGATGAAGAGAAAATTCGATACCCACGGTAATCGAGAAAAATCCTTCGGGCTTCAACGGTCAAGGAAGTAATGCACTATGAAAATCAACTTACAGAACGGAAAGTAATGACGCGCTAACCTAACTAATTTACTCCCGTCTTGTGATCCCTACCAAGGAATCCCTTGGATTTACCCGCGGCAATAGAACTGGACACTTTTCTGTCTTCATGTCAATCTTTCCTCTTAAGACACTTGAATTGCCGAACACGATCAGATCTCCTTCTTCAACGTACTAACGTCTCCAATGAAGGTAGAAGGATGAAAGTGTTTAAACGGTAAAGAGAAAATATAGAAAAAACTTATTAGAATATAAAACTTAAAGTTATAACTTTTGGTTTTCTCAAAAAGAAGCAAGATCAATAGAGTATGAACAAGGTTCTTCTCAAGTGGGGCACAAAATTGATCTGCTAAGAGTACTAGGGTTTCAAAATTATACGACAAGTATTTATAGAGGGCGCGAAAAAATGCTTTCAAAAAGTTACCCGTTGCCGCAGAGGCAGCGAGCAGCAAGCAGGCCCTTTCTGGATTTTGCGTTCAAGCGCATGGCGAGCTCACAATGAGCACAATGTTTCGGGTTTTTGGGGTCAAGCGGGTAGAGAACGCACGGAGAGCGCGAGGCATCGAGATTTTGGGCTTGAGTGGCTGGAGAGCACACGACAGGCACGGTATCCATGGAAGGCAAAATGGACAGTAACAGATGGGTGTTGATGCAGCACTTCCATAATTCATAACCCGATATCGATGTAATATTATATATTGTCACGAAATATGCAAATCATAGAAATGACCGTAACACATTCCATACCACCTTCTTCTCCCAAACCGGTCAGCCATTCTGGGAATTCCATATCGTTTATTCCTGCCAAACAGTCATTTCAAACCGGTAAAAGATACTGGTAAATTCAAAGCAGTCAAAACTGCATCCATGCCAAATTGCCAATCCAAACAGGTAAAATCATACCGGTCATTTGTATATCGACAATTTGTTCCATACCAGCAATTTGCTCTATCCCGGGAAATTGCCTCATTTCGGAAAAATCCTTAAAACCAAAAAAATACACCATCCCGGCATTTTGAACCATTCCGCCCAATGAACCATTCAGCCCAAAATACCCATTCCGCCTAAAATAACGATTCCAAGTATTTTAGCCATCCCTAGCAAAATGGGCATCCTGCCATTTTGCTAACCCTCCATTTGGCCAATCGGCCAAGTTGTCCATTCTGACCATTATTATACATATCGGTCATTTTGTCTTAGTCAGCCACTTTGCCATATCAGACAAAATGGCACAATTAGTAGAACAACATGTTGACCAGATATTTTGGCAAGAGGTGAAATGCATATCAGTCGGTCAACGTATGTTGATCGGATTCTTTCTCACAGCCTACCGATCAACATTTCTGGTAGGTCAACATTATAATCTGGTCGGTCAACTTTCTTGTCTTTAACAAATAACTTCCTTGGCAATTATAATAATTTCTTTATAACTTAATATTTTTTATTATGCGAAGATATTTAAAAATTAATACATTACATCTTATTCGGTGGGAAAAAAATGAAATCTTCAAAGATTTAATAAACTCAACAAAACCCCGAAACATTTGATGAAGTACACATTTATACAATAACATTCAAAAAATGGATGCAAATGGATAATATACATGTACAACAAAATAAGAATTGTATGTAAAATTGAAAGATTCCCAAAATAAATCAATAAATAGGTTTAAATATACTTCTCTTTTAATATTAGATTTAAGAAATTTGACTCAAAAAAGTTTTAAAGTATCTTTCTTTCTCCTTTATCTTTCTTCATCCTTTTCTCTCTCTTATATATATTTTTTCACGAAAATGACTGAAAATCGAACAAAGAGCCCTTTTATAAAAAATGGCACAAAAGTACAAGATAAGTATTTATCAGATGCTACACACACATGTATAAGTGTACAAACACCGCATCATGCACATCTTATCTAAGCCAACATTTTGTATCAATCATGTATGAGCACTACAGTAAGTGCATATTGGATACCACTTATTCTGCTTGAATCACATATAAATACACTATTAATGTCAATTAGGAGCACAGCTATTGCCTTAAACATGTAAAAGTATGGAGACAGGTACCAATAAGGCACTGGGCGTGATTCCCTCTAATTCAATTTTTTTTTAATTCGTCATTATAGGATTGTTTAGAATATTAACCCAATACATATGACAGCAATATCATAAATCATGAATGAAAATTTGGATATTACATGAAATCATTTAAATTTCTCTTAGGTTTAAATTTTTTTTAGTTTAGATCAAGCTAATCCTAGGTTAATTTAATTTAATGGTTAATTTAAACACTTAAATTTGAAAGCTCAAAACTAACATGTAGTAAAAAAAAAAAAAAAAACTTCTTCATGAAAAAATGTGTGAAATATATTGAAATAAAAATTTACTATATTAATGCCAATTTACAACTCAAGTAGTATAAGTACACTAAATAATATGAGATGTACTCCTAACATATAATCCTTACTGAAGATCTCTTTAGATCTGCATGTAAGAATAGTCTAAGCTCTGTTCAAACTTCTTCAACTGAAGATGTCTTTGGATCTGCATGAAAGAATAGATTTGAACTCTCTTCAAACTTCTTCATTAATATAATTCCAACACTATTAAAACTCCAATATTCATGCCACCAATAAAACTATAGAAGTATACAAGTTAGAAGAAGTATTTTGAAGGTTTGAATGTTTTAAAATCATAAAACTAAGCTGTACTAATCACACACACAATGGTTGTTTTCTTTGGTATGAATCCTCTCTAAATCAATTTTACTCTTTTTTGGCTCAATATCTCTTTTAGGAGGCATTAAGAAATACAAAATTCGATTATATTTGTCCTTCATTCCCTATAGCAACTACGGATAAAAAAGCACCAAATTTAATACTATTGAATAAAACTTAACCACAATGGAATGGATGGAACAAAGTCCTTTTTATAGCTTTGGACTCTAACCTACGAGTAATAAATAGTGGCCTTTTATCGTAACTGATACAGTGACTGTTCTAATAGAGAATGTTTGTGTGCCTCATGCAACAGGTCTAGGTTCAATAGACAACGCTTCCAACTAACATCCATAAGTAAGTTTGTTAAGCTCAGGTACTCATTGAGGCCTATTTATATTTCTTTATCGCTTTAGAAAAAAGACAAATTTTTTAAATAAAAGTAAGGTATTCTTTGTGGATGAATCCACAAAGTATCCCAAGGAGTCATGGATTAACATAGAATTAGAAATCAAGAATTGAACTTGAATGAAGCTGGGGTTGATAGAATCTATATCAAGGTAAGGATATTACTAGTGAGTATTTTGCTAGGTTGAAATTTCATTTTATTCTTTCTTTTTCAGCTCTTGGTTCGATCCTTTTCTAGCCAATATTTTACTAACAGATAGTCAAAAATCTATTTATATGATTGTGTATCTTTATAGATAGTTATCTTAGCATCAAATGGTCTTGGGACCTTAAGACACAATCCGCTCCTCCAAGTTGGTTTCATCCCCCTTTTTCTATCCATCCTATTCCAGTCCAACTTAGTAAGAGTGTGAGAGCTCACTTCTCTTTCACTCATGATGCTTAAACAATAGGTTCTGCATCTGTCATTGGAATGTCAGGTTACATAGTACTCGCATATTATGCTATTTTTACGACGCTTAAACTCTAGTCAAACATTGCTTGCTCGTCATTTTCAACATAAGCACCATTTGACTATGAAGCCATTCAACTCTCAAGCATCACATTCTAGTTTCTAGTTGCTCCGGTGCCATCGGACGAAGTTCCATTTTTGCTCTTCGATATGCTTGAGTACAAATTTGCACAAGTCTATTTTGTTTTGTTTGAGCTTGCTTTGCTATCTTGTTTGAGTGATAAGCAATCACATTAAACAGTTTAAATGCAACCTAAATAGGTTAGCTGCTTCGTCCTAGAATTTAACTAATATAATAGATCTAACAAATAGAGTGAGCCAATCCAAACTCAAATGTGCACCAATTTGTTTGCCATCTTCTTCTGTTCCGGAAATGCCATTATCCTTCAACACTATTTTAGTTGTTTGGTTAGTTTTCTTTTAACCAAAAATAAATAAATTATTTATGAACTAATCCCCAAAAGAAAGGATATCTTGGCAACTCCCCGCGATCATTGTAGGAGATGAAGTGTCTGAGCACTTTGCTCCAAACCAACGACTTGAGCAACATGGGTTTTCACAAACTATTCAAACCAGCTACTTGGATTATGATTTGGATAATTATTGAGAATGTTTTAGAAAATATGTACAATGTAAAACATACCTATAAATATATGAAAATACCATAAGATCATGGTAAACTTTCAGTTTCCTTATTGGAAAAGCAAACTCTTAATCCAACGTGTGTTAGGATTCTTCAGAAATAAAAACACGCAAATAACTGGTACAGTAGAAATTATTCATCAAATCCCTTGTCAATTGTTAACTAATAAATACCATAAGAACATAAAGAACAAATTATGTAATTATGCATACATGTTATATAGTAATATTTAATATGAAAAATTCTTCTTAATTAAGGACAAAACCATCAAACAAATATTGAATAAATCTACTATAAAAATCATCAGTTATAAATATAATTTTATTTTTGATCTCTTCACTACAACCAAATTGAATAATTGTTAAAACAACTACCAATACACATTGCAACCCACTAGAAAAAAATATATCTAAAAAAACGAGTAATCAAACGGTAATATGTCCTAAGAATAAGACTAAAACAACACACCCATCCTTAGTGAAAAAATGGATTGGAGTCTTACCTTAGTTAAATGCTAAACCTCTTCATCTCTCTTGTCTCTCTTCTATCTTTTCAAGCAACGGACATTGTATTGGAAAATTATATCGAATTTGTGCCTTGAAATCATACAAGGCCTTCTATTAAAAAAATTGGCATACATGCATTTATCAGGCACACACAAATAAAATATGCTACATACATGCGCCCCTTGGGTGTGCACTTGTGGCACCTATTTTGTTATCCCGTGCTCATGCACTTCCTAGTAACACAGGAGTGGTGCCCATTTTGTCCAATGGTATGATTTTACTCAAATGGACATCACGCGAATGTCTAATAAAATTCATCGCTTGAATGACTTTCATACGAACATCATGCAACCTTGGCTTGATTGCTCTACTAAAGCGTTCTGACTTGAATATTATGTGCCCTCTAAATGACCCATTTATTGGGTATGAGATTCACAATAGATGACTCAAAACCCAAAAACTTTCCTTTATGACCTTGTGAGGAACTCATTGCCTTTTTGGCAATCGTGATCTCTTACCATCTGGCAACTTTTCTTTCACAGTGTTGGAGTTCAACAATTGGATACACCCAATTTGACGCAATAGAACAAACCCGAACACCTCATCAACTGTCAGCCACCAAATTTATAAGCACAAAAAATAAATAATACACAGTGATTTTTTACATGAAAAATCCTTTTCAATTAAGAAAAAAATCACGAGAAAAACTCAAAATAAATTTACTATAAATAGTGCCGATTATAAGAACTCCTTTTGAAATCCCTTCACTCTAAATCTGGATAGATAATGGTTGAATACAACATTCTCTCAATATACCCGACAACCCACAAGAAAAATACGATGAGAAAAAGAGCAATTAAAAGAAAATACATTTCCAGAAATTACTTCCACAATGACATATCCGATTTTGACGAAGAATGGAATTCAAATTGGACCTTGATTGGACTTCGAATATCTTCCTCTTCTCTCTTCTTTTTTCTCTCTCACTATCCGGTGCCCCTTGTTGAGAAATTTTTCGGAATTCTTAACCCAAAAATTATGTTTGTGTGATTTTATAAACTACGAGCGCGCTCGAGTGCCCGTCAAGTACCAAGCCTCTGAAATCGACACTCGAGCTCCGATTGGGCGCTGATTAGGCACACATGTATTGGAATTTACGCTTGAGTTGTTCCTCTGGCACTACTCAGGTCCCCACCTTCTTGAATTTTCGTCTCTTAACCGCTTAAGCCAGCCTTGAGCATCTGACTTGACCCCTGTCTCTTGGTCGCTTGTTACGCGTGCGAACACTCCAATCCTCACATGAACCCTGCGTGATCTTCTGATAACATTATTTTTGTCGGAATACCCACGAGAAAGTAACCAAAAAACTCAACACAAAGGAATCTCAGTGTCGGTCTCTACAAGTTTAAATAATATACTATTCTGTTCTACCAAACTCGAAATATAGCCACTTCTCTTCGACTTTTGCTGCACGGTAGAGTCACTTTTTCTTACACTTTTCCTTAGTCTCTTCCCACACCTTGACCAATACGCTCGTTGGCAATCTTAGTATTATCCTTGACAATCAAAACTTTCATCAAATACTAATTCGATCGCTTACTTCACCTTTCCACAACAAAAACGGCTTTAGTATGATTCCAATGGCCTTTGCCATTGATATAGTAGAAACGATCTCTCGATTCCCTTATCAATTGTCAGCCACTAAATACCATAATGTAAAGAACAAGTCATGCAATTAAGTATACAAATTATACAGTAATATTTAACATAAAAAACCTTCTCAATTAAAGGAAGACTCACAAGATAAGGTTTGAATAAATTTATTATAGAAGTGACTGGTTATAAAATATAATCTCCTCTAAGATTCTTTTATTATAATCCAAGTGAATAATAATTGAACTCAACCCCCAACAAATCTTTCAACCCACTAGAGATGTTACGCTAAAAAAAAGTAACCAAATAATAATATATCCTATGAATAAAATTAGAGCAACATACTCAACAATTGGAAAGAACGAAGTTAGAATTAGATTTCAACCAAATATTAAACCTATTGTTCTTATATCTTTTTCTTCTTCTTTTTCTCTGTATAGCACTCGTTATGTTAAAGAAATGATCTTGGATTCATGCCTTAAAATTATGCAGGGCCTTTTATAATAGAGCCAATGCATGTGCAACCCCCATTCTATTATCTTACACTTATGTGCCTACTAATCATGCACATGCGACACCTATTTTGTCTAATTGTGTGGCTTTCTCTTGAATGGATCTCACACAAACCTCTAATAAAATTTATTACTCAAGCAACCTTTACATAAATATCGCATGAATTTTGTCTGACAGCTCTACTAGAGTGTTCCTCACATAAATATCGCGTGTCTTTCCAATGACCCATTCATCGGATATGAGACTCACAAAAGGGTGACTCGAAACCCAACAATCTATAATTATAAATAAAACCCATTTTCTTTTCACAATTAAACTTCACAAATTTGAAAAATGTGTTCTCCAATATACAGGTTCCCCTGTTTGTCGATCCTCCAAATGATAAACTGTAAGATAATTATGTGGCTAAAACAACCACAAATGCGGAATTTAAAATCGATTAAGTA
>JAODPA010066641.1:0-10851 GCA_025585075.1 Nepenthes mirabilis
AGAAGGGTCGAAACGGGTCCTGGATGATAAAAAAAATGAAGTAGGCTTGCTGCAAGCTTGATGTGGGCCTGACCTACTTCCGAGGCGCCACCCGGGGGTGAAAAATAGAACCCGGTGCCCGAGGGGTGCCCGAGGCATGTCTGAGGGCAAAAACTAGAATGGCGCGCTTGATGATCGCCCGATGAGTGCTCAAGCACGGCCCTTTGGGTATCTTGGCGCTCAATGCTTGAACGCCATTACACATATAAAAACACGTCGAGGGTATTTTTCGTTAATTTTCACACGGAGAAAGAGAGAAAGAGAGAGAGAGGGCCGAAGGAGAAGAGAGAGAAGGAGGAAATGAAGGCTCTGGGGTTCGATTTCAACTTGGAGTTAGTTGGAGAAATCGTAGATTGGATGAGGCAAGTGCACTCATACCATTCTCTTTCGTTTTCTTACACTTTTATTCTGTTTTCTTTGAATATTCTCCTTTCGATACCCAATTAGGTTTATATTTTATAGTTCCTAAGGTCGAAGCATGCATATATGTGAATCCTATACCCAAATCCAT
The DNA here is from genome assembly GCA_025585075.1 of Nepenthes mirabilis. Classification (NCBI taxonomy): domain Eukaryota; kingdom Viridiplantae; phylum Streptophyta; class Magnoliopsida; order Caryophyllales; family Nepenthaceae; genus Nepenthes; species Nepenthes mirabilis. Next base: position 551 of record JAODPA010066641.1, read on the forward strand.
AATTTTGATCGGTTTTCGAACAAGGAACCCTAACCCCGTGCCTAGGTGGTTCCGGCCCCCGATTTTGGGTCTTTTGTATAAATTGAGACTATAATAGCATTAACTATATCCTATATAAGTTAATTTATTGATTGGATATTTGATTTTGTATTTTTATGTGGATTTTCGTTTGCAAAAACCCTAGACCCACACTCAGACCCCATTTAAGCCTTTATGTTGAGTTTGACGTATAAATTGACTTAGAATTATAATTACCCATGAATTTGATAATTTACCCATTAAATGCACAAAATTTCGTGAATTATCTGACATGCGCAATCGGGCATTACTCACGTGCACTATTCATTCGCGACACTATTCGCCCGAGGCCATTGAACACTATTTTTCATAATTTCACCTTGTTTAATTGTTGATTAAGTGATATATATCTGTACAAGTTCAATTATTTAATTTGGAAGTTATGATAGCGCATTTGTGAAGAAAATTAGAGTTCGAAAGTCCTTAAAGTCAAATTGCTTCTTGATGGTAAGAATATCCAATCTTCTTTATGTTTATCATATTCGTATATAAAGTTAAGTCGTGAAAAGATTTGAATCCAAAACTAAGATAAAAAGTATACGAATTTTTGGAGAAAAATTCTACAATTTGGATATATGATAGATTTGTTCTCCTAGATGGAGATATTTATAAAACATATTTGGTGGATCTTCCCTCAAATGAATAAGAAATTATAAAATTAGGACCATGGATTCATATTTGAAGGGTAATATCCTTAGGCATGCCACTAGTGTGACAGTGGAGACTTAAATATTTATTTTGGTTGCGTATTCTAATGGATGATACCTTTGACATACTTTAAGATGTTACAGTGGTAATCGATGATAACTCCATTCATAGAGTGATATGTGATTCACCTTCCTCGGAGCGTTATTATGGAAGAATTTAACTTTTGATCATCCTACCCTCGAGATGTAAATAACGAGGATTTAACTTTTGATCATCCTGCCCTCAGGATATAAATAAGGAAAAAAAGTTTTAACCTTAGATTGTGTGAAGTGAATACAATCTATCATCGATTATTCGCTTCCTTGGCTGGTAGGGTCTACTAATCCGATTCCGCAAAGATGAATAAATATTCATTAGTTATAACCCAAAGAGAGAAAGAAATTATATTCCAAGCATATTTGACCAAATTCATGTTCATGCATCTCCTTCATGCTCATATATTCTTTTTTACTTAACTTTACTTATATTATTTACTGCCTTGTATATGATACATTTATTGAGCTGTTAGCTCACCCTTATTTCTTCTTCATTCCAGATGAGATCCACTAGTTGACGCCTGATTTATATAAAGTAAGGAGAGGGATTTGCTAAAGGAGATTTGTTGGATTCAGAGACTTGTAAATTAGGATATGTTTAATGAGATAGAATGTAAATAGTTAAATTAGATTAATATTATGTATTAAATTATGGCTTGATATGTTATATGTTGTTATGGATCTTTATTATGCTTCCGTAAGTTGTTTATAGATGTAGTTTTACTTCCGTATTTTTTATTTTTGATTTATTTAGACTCCTGGATGGCATCTCTATTCAGATCCAACATAGTAATTTGAGGTCATTGTGTCGGAGCCATGGATGAGTGGCATGTGATGTTGATCCTGTGTATGTGTTGTAGTTGAATTTTTGAGGTTCAGATATTTATATGCTTACTACAGGTTTGATTTAATCAGGTTGTATGAATGGTTTCATCCATTTTAGAGAAAATATTATCAAATTTTCTATAAAAATTTATGTAATAAATCAATTGCGTATTGGTCTGATTTAGTTATGTTTGATTTCTGACAAAGGTCATTTGTAAATTATGATCCGTTACGTCACAAATGGTATTAGAGAAAAGATATACCTTAGGTTGATTTGATTATTATGCGAAAGTTTAGGTTAGATTAAGATAGATTGTTTAAGTAGATGAGAGCGTACGATAATTAAATAGCCAGGATAGTTCTAATTATCCTATTTTTAATTGCTTAGGTTGGAACTAAGTTAGGATCGATAGCTAGGAGTAACTGTCTGGTTGTTGTGTCCCAATTAGTGTCTTAATTAAGTTACGGTATTTCTCTTGGGCTAGGACTAAACCAGGATCAATTAGTTATGTTTGATCACCTAAACGAAGGTCGACACGTGGAGATGGTCAACTACGTAATAGAGAATCTGTGAGGGGATACCTTAAGAGTTATCTCGGATTAATTTTCCAAGAATAAGGAACAGTGATGCTTGAACAGCATGCCTGGTGAGATTGATAAAGTGGAGTCGACGGCTTGAGGTCAGGATAACTCGGAGTCAATTTTTTGTTTTAGTGAATCCAATGATGTTGATTTATAATCAAATTGGTAATAATGATCAAGTGCTTGAGTTTTGAGTGGTTTAGATCTTGCAAAAGTTGAGATGCGGATCTTGAGAATTGAAATAGTGTAATAGTGACCCAATGTTTGGAGGAGGATAGGGTCATATTGCCCCTTATAAGATAGAAGGTAAAGTCGACATTGGGTGGTTGACGTGATAAGAGTTATGGATCTCGAGGATAAAGAGATATCATAGGATATGTTCATGGATGCCCTATCGATAGGTATATTACTTCAATGGGATTTTTGGAAGAATGTTTCTAATTATAGTCAGTTTGATCACAGGATTGAAGATTATCCTTATCCATGGGTTGGACAGCGATGAGGTTCAGTGCCTTGAATTGGGGTTCTATAGTGATGACACAAGGTGTAGAGTATTATTTACCGTAATGGAAGGTAAGATTCCTGGATTTGATATTATGGTCCATGTATCATTTTGGGATCCCAAATATATGTCTTCATTGATAATTTCTAAATTTACTCATTTATCTAAGGATCTAGGCTTGGTACTCGCGGTATTGAGGTCTACGACATTTCTTTGGATCTGTAGATATGATTGGCTAGTTTGAATTGAATTATTTTGAGGTATTAAGTCTTAATCTGATTTCAGTGGTAGTTTGGTTGGCGAACCGCCATGTCAGTGTAAATTAGATTGGTAAGGATATTACATCCTGCAATTGGATTGTGGGATTTTAAGTATGAGTTCGAATTAATCAATGTATCAGAAAATTAGTATCGTTTTATATGCAAACTGTTTAATGAGGATTTGGGCCCAGTCTACTTAGCATAAGAGACCACATCTGGAGATCATTCGTGGTCACTAAGGAATTTGGCCATGTGAATATTTTAGAGTGTTTTTGGAAGGAAGATTAGGTGATTGATCTTGTAGTCGATAATTAGAAATTGTATCGAAATCAACACTGATCTTTAAGAATTTCGTACAGAATCGTGAAAACATCAATTACGTGCTGCCGTGGGATGCTCTAGAATCTTTGAGGCACGTAAGACAAACCAATGAGGTAATTTGTGGATTTTTAAAAATTAGGTTGCTCGGGAGATAGATGGTTGATGAGCGGGCATTGTGGATTAATAGGTAATTCATGAGATCTGTTACAAGGACTTGATAATTTATATGGTCAATTTGTATCCATCATGTTGTCAATTGAGGACAATCGAGAATTGCGTCTACGGTAGCCTTCAGAGTTGAAATATAGCCGTTATCAGTTCTAATAATGCCATTTGGGTTTTGCAGGTTCGTTGGCATTTCATGAGTTTTATGGATTGGATCTTTCGGTCATAATTAGGTTAATTTCATGATGACTCATTGATGAATTCAAGAAAACATAGGGTATATGCACTCTATTTGAGAATTATGTCATGGATTGTGAACGGCTGTTAACCATATGCCTAATTAAGAAAGGAAAGCAAGTTTAGTTTGAGGAAATGCCCTGTTAAACATGTGGCATCTTCAGTAGCATGATTTTGAATCCGCAGGACTTTAAACGGTAGCTAATTGGGAAGACCGGTTAATGTCGTGAAGGTGAATGGTCTTCCTCGATTTAACTGAATCAAATAAGCGATCCGACAAGTATTCCTCGAGAATTACAGCGTCCGTGAGACCTTTGGTTTAGAAGTGATCTGCAATTGTGAGAACGAGATATAAATAAAAAGGTAGTTTTTGAGGAATAGAAAGGGTCAATTGACGTCAATGTCATTTGGGTTGAACCCCAATAGGTCTAGTGAATTATAGTAGTATGTGATGCTCTTAAGGAAACTCTAAGATTGTGTTTTTTCATGACTTGTATGGGTGGTGGCCCTTGGTTAAGGTAGTGGGAAGACTACAATCAGAATTATTCCACCCATAGTTGGAATTAGCTAATGAGGTCCTTGCTTTAAGAATTATAAGTGTTGCCTATAGAGGTAGTTAATGTCCAACGATTCTAAAAGACTAAGATATTGCATCGTGGAGAAGAAATAACCATGCAGTAGTCCAGGCAAGGGAATCTATTAAGGACGGTAAGGGTGAATCTCGAACAACCCCTGATATCTGAGCAAATGGGGTGCTTTGCTCTTTGTTTTGGATGAAAAAGTCGTATTGATAAATTTGAGATTATGGAATTTTGGTTTGAGCAAACCGTCGTGGTTTTGTTCTAGGGTTGTTAGGACAGTCCAGCTATAGAGAATTCAGATGATACAATTGGATTGAATAAATTGGCTCGTCGACATGTTAATGAGATGGTAAGTTTGCTAAATATTCGAGTTTTGAGAGTTTGGTAGTAATTTAAGCATATGACGACTTTTTTGGGTGATTGCTTTAATTGCATTTCCTAATTTAATTGTAATATGAGGAATAACTTGGGATTTCCCTTACTTGTATTTGTAAATATGGGATTTCTCTTAGGTTTATAACTGTTAGATAACCTAAGTATCCAGTGGGAATATTTGAATATAAGTTGTAAGAAAATTTTAATGTCCTAATAACGATTAATCAGAGTAGCGAAGTAAAAACATGTGGCCCTTGGCCTAGAGATTTTAGAATAAGATTGAAGTCCCCAATAAATCAGCATTCTTGAGGCTTAGGATGAATCGAAGTAAAAGTCTATTAGCTGTTTGAAGTTTTGTGTTAGGTTCGATCAAAGTTTTGACTTGCCTTCAAACTTGATGGATTTTCATAACGTCTCCCATGTACTGGTAATTGAGGAAATAAGTTTGTAATCGGGTTAAGTCGTTATGGGAGATTAGGGATTTGTCTTATGACATGTTTTCAATCTCGATATTTGATATGAAAGCATTAGATGGTAAGGATCTAGATAATTCAAATCGATAAGGTTCCCTAGGGTAAATCTCCAATCAAGGGTATGTTTTGGAAGCACTACAAAGAGTCTAGAAAGATTACCACCCTCCTATTGTCGGAATTTGAGGTTCGTTAAATTTTGAGGACGAAATTTTTATAAGTGGGGAAGAATTATAAGGTGCCATTTTTCACGATGTGGTAAATATTAGTGGTGAGATTTCGGATTCTAAAATATAGTAATTGGGAGGTAATTAATTTAAAATAGGTGAATTGAGGTCAAAGGGTATGGAAGGAATCGGTTTGAAAAGTCTAAAGTTTCGGAATCGGCAAAATTAGGAATCAAAGTTGTAAACCGTTGGATATTAATCCGTAAATAAGATTTTGAGTTTAAATTATGATAATCATAATTTATTCAACTTATATAATCAAAATAAGGGTCAAAGAATGCGAAGAATTGGGTTAGAAGTGCCGAAACGGGTCCTGAATGGTAAAAAAACGAAATGGGGTTGTTGCAGGCTTGACGTGGGCCTAATCCGCGCCGGACTAGTGCTCAGGGCACCACCTGTGCGTGAAAAATAGAGCCGGTGCCTGAGGAGCACCTGAGGCATGCCTAGGGCACAAAAACCAGAATAGCGTGCTTGATGCTCGCCCGATGAGCGCTTGAGCACGGCCCTTTGGGTATCTTGGCACCCGATGAGTGCTCAAGCGGCGCTCGAGTGCCATTAGGCATATAAAAACGCACCAAGGGTATTTTCGTTAGTTTTTGAGCAGAGAAAGAGAGAGAGAGAGAGGGCCAAAGGAGAACAGAGAGAAAGAGAAAATGGAGGCTCTCGGGTTTGATTCTGGCTTGGAGCTAATTGGAGAAATCGTAGATCGGGTTGAGGCAAGTGTACTCGTACCCTCCTCTTTCGTTTTCTTGTACTTTTATTCCGTTTTCTTCGGATATCCTCGTTTTGATACCCGATTAGATTTATATTTTATAATTTCTAAGAGTGAAGCATGCATATGTGAATCCCATGCCCAAATCTTTAATTTTGATCGGTTTGCAAACAAGGAACCTTAACCCTGTGCCCGGGTGGTTTTGGCCACTGATTTTAGGGCTTTTGTATAAATTGAGACTAGAATATTATAATCCATATTTTATATAAATTAATTTATTAATTGGATACCCGATTTGATAGTTTTATGTGAATTTTAATTACGAAAACCCTATACCCTCACCTAGACCCCGTTTAAGCTTTTATGTTTAGTTTGACGCATAAATTGACTTAGAATTATAATTACCCATACATTGAATTTGATAATTTATCCATTGAATGCTCAAAATTTTGTGAATTATCTGATATGAGCAGCCGGGGCACTATTTACGTACACTGTTCACACGTGGCACTGTTCACCTAAGACCATTGAACACTATTTTGTATAATTTCATCATGTTTAATTGTTGATTAAGTGATATATATCTGTACAAGTTCAATTATATAATCTGGAAGTTATGATATGTGCATTTGTGAAGAAAATTCAAGTCCGAAAGCCCTTAAAGTCAAATTGCTTCTCGATAGTAAGAATTTCCAATCTTCTCTATGTTTATGATATTTGTACATAAAGTTAAGTCGTGAAAAGATTTAAATCCAAAAGTAAGATAAAAAGTATATGAATATTTGAAAAAAAAGTCCACAATTTGGGCATATGATGAATTTGTTCTCCCAAATGGAGATATTTATAAAAGATATTTAGTAGATCTTCTCTCAAATGAATAAGAAATTCTAAAATTAGGACCACATATTCATATTTGAAGGGTAATATCCTTAGGTATGCTACGAGTATGACAGTGGGGATTTAAGGATCTGTCTTGGTCGCATATTGTAACGGATGATACTTTTGACATACCTTAAGATATTACAGTATATTTGAAAGGTAATATCCTTAGGCATGCTGTAGTATGATAGTGGAGATTTCAGGATTTGTCTTGGCCGCGTATTATAACGGGTGATACTTTTGACATGCCTTAAGATGTTACAATGGTAATCGATGATAACTCTATCCATAGAGTGATACGTGGTTGCCTTTCTCGGGGCATTACTATGGAGGAATTTAACTTTTGATCATCCTATCATTGAGATGTAAATAAGGAGGATTTGACTTTTAATTATCCTGCCATCGGGATGTAAATAAGAAAAAAAATTTTGACCTTAAATTATGTGGAGTGAATATAATCTATCTTTGATTATTCGCTTCCTTAGCTGACAGGATCTACTAACTTGAGTCTGCAAAGATGAATAAATATATATTAGTTATAACCCAAAAAAAGAAATAAATTGTATCCCAAACATATTTGACCAAATTCATGTTCATGTGTCTCATTCATGCTTATATATTCTTTTTCTACTTAACATTACTTATATTACATTGTATATGATACATTTATTGAGCTGTTAGCTCACAATTACTTTTTCTTCCCTCTAGATGAGATCCACAAGCTGATGCTTGATTTCAATAGAGTAAGGAGAGGGATTTGTTAAAGGAGATTCGATGGACTCGGAGACTTGTAAATTTGGATATGTTTAATGAGATGGAATGTAAATAGTTAAGTTATATTAATGTTATGTTTTAAATTGTGGCATGATATGATATATGTTGTTATGGATCATTGTTATACTTTTGCAGGTTATTTATGGATGTAGTTTTGTTTCAATGTTTTTGATTTTGGATTTATTTAGACTCCTAAATGACATCTTTATTCAGATCCAATATAGTAGTTTGAGGTCACTGTGTCGGAGTCATGGATAAATGGCATGTGATATTGATCCTGTGTATATGTTGTGGGTGAATTTTTGAGGTCTGGATATTTATATGCTTATGACAGGTTTGGTTTAACCAAGTTGTATGTATGATTTTCGTACATTTTTAGAGAAAATTCTATCAATTTTTCTGTAGAAATTTATATAATAAATCGATTGCATATTAGTTTGATTTGGTTAGGCTTGGTTTTTGACGGAGGTTATTAGTAAATTATAACCTATTACGTCACAATCACTTTGCTCACTTTGAATATCGCAATCAACTAGGCTTCAATGGTAAAAGGAGCAACAAACCCTTACAACTTTGATTATCATGAGACTACTCGTGTTGAATGTGATTAAATACTCCAAAGTAGCCTTCTAAGAGTCAATTTCATCCACTATGTCGACATCCACAAATATGAATAAAACTGGCTTGTCATTGCCAAAATACAGACATACTCTAGAAGTGCCTCAGAGGTATTCAAAAATCCATTTTACTGTGGACTAATATTCCTTCCTGGAATTAGAAAGGAGTTGGCTCACCATTCCTACTATGCAAGCTATATTCGGTCTCGTATGCATTATTGTATACATCAAATTACCATATGCCAAAACATAACGAGAATTTCTCTTTTAAGCTTTCTCCTCCTTCATAGTAGAATTTTGTCAAGCACACAACCTAAAATGATTGGCAAGTGTAGTTCCAACCAACTTAGAGTTCTCGAAATTGAAGCGTTGTAAGTAACTTATAATACTCATGCAAAAATGCCATCTCGTCTTGCATAGTATATATACACTCCTTGTGCTCTCTGCTAGTAATAGGAAACACATTCTCATTAATTGATAGGTAAGTGAAAGGGTGTCGATTTCTTATAGATTGTTGTAGTGGAAAGATCGGAGTAGGCTTAGAGTTATCATTGTGAGTATCATCATGAGCATCATCATGCTTGTCTTGTACCTCCATATGGGTAGGGACAATACTTGCATCTCCATGATCTTCAATCTCAATGGATGGTAGGCCAGTGATGTCGGTTTAATATCGTATAGGCAATTGTTGTTGTGAAAACCAACTTATTGTTCTTGCCAACATCTTCAATGGTCTCATCCTTCACAAACATAGTGTCCTTTGATATTATGAGTTTCTTTTCTACAAGCTCATAAGATCGGTTGCCAAACTTATCTTCCCTATAACTAAGAAAGATGCACTCCTTTGTCTTGGCATCAATCTTAGCTCTCTTGTCTCTTTGGATGTGAATGAAAGTTCTGTATCTGAACACTTTCAGATGATTGTAAGTGACATTCTTCTCAAACCACACTTAATTAGGAATATCCTTGTTCAATAGAACACTTGGCTAAATATTGATAATGTGGGCCATGATGTTTAAAGTTTCTACCCTAAAATTTATCGAGTAGCTTGGCCTCCAATAGGATACACCGTACCCTCTTAATCAACTTTCGATTCATCGTTTCAGTTACTTTGTTTGATTATGGTGTCTTGGGCAAAGCTTTTTTTGTTGCTGGATGACATATAAATGACAATATGTATCAAGTGGGTTAAAATACTTTAATCAATTATCACTCCAAATGATTTCAACTTTTTTCCCATTTGCCATTCAATCAATGCATGAAATTATTTAAAGACCTTCAAAACTTGGCCCTTTGATTTTAGGAGATATACCCATAACTTCCGTGAATTATTGTCAATAAAGGTAATGAACTAAAGTGTATCGTCGAGAGTATTTGTAAGGTTTGAGTTTAAATTTTATCATAATCATGATTAATTAAATTAAAATAATTAAAATTAAGGTTAAATAATGAAAATAGTCGGGTCAAAAGTCAAATTAGATTTGGTCACATCGAGTTGATAGATATACCTAACCTTTGCCTAATTGGGGCTTGAGCATGTTTTTCAGTATATCTAGTGCTTAAAGCATGCTTGAATGATGCTTGAGCATGCTTTCTAAATTGTTTTCACTTGAAATGCATCTGAGACGGTGCTCATGCCATAGTATTTAGTCGTGGTGCCTGATGCGTGATCGATCGTGCTCGAGTGCTATTACTATTAAAATAGTAAGCATGTCTGATTTTCAGTCAATTTCCTGTCAGTTTTGAGATAGAAGAGAAAAGGAGAAGAGAAGAAGATAGAGAAAGAGAGAAGAAGTTAGAAAAGGTTAAATCAAGTGAATCCAAGTTAAATTTTTTGTATTTTGAAGTTAAGATAAGTACATTTTAAACCATCTTTCCTTTATTATTATTATTTTCTCATTTCTCTGAGTATTTTTTATTTTAAATGTTTATGCATGATATGATTTTATAACT
>JAODPA010066642.1:0-10850 GCA_025585075.1 Nepenthes mirabilis
GGCCCAGGTTGGTCAACATTGGTGTTGACCGTCCGGGCGGCCAACTCTCAAGTGGACGTTCAACTCAAACGTTGACCGTCCGCCTTACGCACATTAGACCCAAAGGGACTTTTCTACAGTAATTGCCCTAACTCACTTAGGCCCATGGCCCATCTGACGGCTAATGACGGAAATCCACCACAAGGGCAGTCAACACACACGCAGACGGTCAACTCGAACGTTGACCATCCGCGTCCTGCACGTTGGGCCCCAATAAGTCCTTCTACAGTAACGGGCCTGACCCGTTTAGGCCCACAAATCATCGAAAGGCCAGCAATGGCTTTCCAGGAATATTTCACGATTTCAGCTGGCACCAAAAAGGATATTGGTAATATTGGTGCCTCCCATACAAGGAAGGCGCCAAATTTTCTCCAAATCTTTGCCAACCCAGACTTTCCAACGGTAACATGCACAGAAGGAAAGCACCCGGTTTGGAAAGCTGTTGGCCGCCTCACAACGAAATAATCACGACCAGCTCGGCAACTGGCATCCGCTCTAGAAGACAAGCCGGCCGGCAGATCAGGAAGGCAATCACTCCTTCCAAAGAGAGAGGATCGTCCTCTCAGTTACAAAAGGAGCCCTAGGTTCACCATCCAGGGCATGCTTTCATTGACGCTTTCAACAGATCCATTTGCATGCACTTTCTGTAAGACGATCAAGTGCTTTCAGAAATCGGCCTTCTTTGCCACCTTCCTTCTCCAAAAACCCTAAGGCAACAAGCGTGCCCTCACGGCCGTTTACTACCTTCCCACATCCCAGATCCAAGAAGACCTCACGTCTCTCTTACATCTAGATCAAACACTCTTTTTTTCTCTCTCTCTCTCTCTCAATTTCAATTTCTTTCTGTCGAAGATTGTTTTACTAACTTAAGCGTCGGAGTGTTTTCGGTGGGACAACTTTCTGCCGAACACGCAGACCTCTTGTTCTGTTTAGTGGTGTGCAGGATCCAACTCAGGGAACGGTGCCGGAGCCACGACAAGAGGATCATCCGAATCTGTTTGAAATTCGATCCAGAGACGCATTATTGGCGCCGTCTGTGGGAACGCTTACAAAACCCAACCACTAAATCTGCACAAACTCTCTCTGTCACCATCTGATTCTGTAATGGTAAACATGAGAGCCGAAACTAGCGACCCTACTAGAGATGCTGCTAACCCCGACTAGGACCACGCTGCTGGTACCATGGTCAACGGGGCCGCAGGCGGAGTTCCACCGGCTTACTTTCAACAACTAGTGGAGCAGATGCAGGACAATAATCGCCTGCTCCAATTACTTTGCACCCAGAACGAGCAACCATCCCTGGGCGGCTCCACCAGCAGCCATCCCTGCACCGCCCATCAAAAGGGGTGGCCAAAGGAAGAAGAAGCTGGTTAAAAGGTCTGCCAAAGCCGGAGACAATCCGGCTCCAGCGTCCTCCCGCGTTCCTGACCAGAACAGGCCTATGGAACTCTCCGAGAGTACGTCTCTGCCAGAGAGCCCAGAAAGAAGAAATCCCCGATACTCTCGTGCAGAAGACCACCACGCAGTCCAGGAGCGAGCCTCCAGGACTGCCTGATCCACTGGAGGCAGCAGCCGACCGGCTGCTGAACCCGCTGGGGACAAGACAGAGTTGAGGAATTTCCTCAACTCAAAACGATCAGCAAACGTCGCTCGCACCGATCCGCTGGTGGACAAGATCTGGAACCGTGTGTTTCAAGAGGAGGAGCGCGCCATTGACTTGGACCGATCTCCTTTCACTGCGGAGATCCTAAGTCGTCCACTGCCGTCAAAGTTCAAGATATCGTCCCTTGACTTATACGATGGAGGCAATGATCCGGTTGACCACTTGGATCACTTCCGCACCCATCTGAGTCTACAAGGGCTAGAAGACTCAGCGATGTGCCACTGCTTCCCGCTCACACTGAAGGGAGACACTTGAATCTGGTTCCATCACCTCCCTTTAGACACCATCAGCAGTTTTCGTGAGCTCACGGATCTCTTCCTAGCTCAGTACGCATCGAGCCGACGGGAAGAGAAACAGCCATGGCATCTCTCCCACATAAAGCAGAAACCGGGAAAGAACCCACAGCGTTTCCTGGATCGCTTCGTGGCTAAAACCAGAAGGATTCCCAGGATCACAGAGGAGATGAAGCTGGGTAATTTCATCTCTGCGCTTACTTACGGTGACCTTTTCAAGCACCTTGCCCACAAAAATTCACAAACCTTCCGTGAGGAGGAGTCCATCACCAGGGCCTATGCTGCGGTAGAGGAGGCCAACGAGGTAAAACGTCCAGAACGGGCGGATAAGCCTCGGCCGATCCCTGGTGAGGGGAAGAGAAAGTACAGCGGCAGAGAACAGTCCCGCCAGAAGCAACGCCGGACTGGGCCCCCAAAACGCAGAGACTACGGGCCCACCAGTTTCACACCTCTAACAGACACGCGCGCCAACGTCCTCATGCAGATCCATGGGGAAAAGTTTCTGAAGTGTCCCAAACCGCTGAAGGACTCTGAAAACCAATCGAAGTACTACGACTTCCATCGCTCTGCTGGCCATTCGACTGAGGATTGCAAGTCACTGTAGAGGGAGATCGAAGATCTGATTCGCAGGGGCCACTCACGAAGTTTGTTAGAGGTCCTGGACAGAACTCAGGAGTAGCTGATGAAGAGGTACAGGAGCAAACTCCACCCTGGAACAGGATTGCGGCGGGGGTGGTTAACATGGTCACCACCCGACCTGCCAAGAACCCGATGGACAGCAAGGAGTAGCAGACTGTGAGAAAGAAGCAACGTACAATGGACAATACAATTAGCTTCAGTGATAGTGATTCAACTCATGTAATGTCCCCCCATACTAACCCTCTTATCATATCAGCACTCGTTTCAGACGGCAGTTCGGACTACCAGCTGAAACGAGTCTTTATCGATAATGAAAGTTCTAAAGATTTACTTTATTTGGATGCTTTTTTTAAGTTAGGCCGAGGGCCCATTATACGGCCTTAACAATGAACCAGTGCCTGTTCAAGGGACTATTCAATTAGAAGTTATCCTAAGGACGTATCCAAAGACAGCAAGTCGCACGCTTATCTTTCTAGTGGTTGACCTGCCCTCCGTTTACAATGCAATATTAGGCAGGCCGTGCCTAACAGTGTTTGGGGCGGTCACCTCAACTCCACACCTCAAAATGAAGTTCCCGACACCTTACGGTGTGAGAGAGGTGTTGGACGACCAAATAATCGGGCGGACATGCTACATGTCCCAGATTACCCCTAGCGGCAGTTCTAGCATGGTGGGAGAGCTCGATTATTGAGACGAAATCACCCTACAACAAGCGCAGTCTGGTGAAGCCACAGATTTGGTCCCACTAAACCAGAAGGAATCGGAGAAGTTTGTGCAGATCGGCGGCTCACTCACTGGCACGCTGCGCGCTGAACTGATTGCGTTCCTGCAACGGAATGCCAATATATTCACGTGGACTCCCGCAGACATGCTCGGAATTTCGGCTGAGGTGATGGTCCACAAGTTTGGCCTCGATCCTAACCTGAAGCCGGTTAGGCAGAAGCGGAGGAACCACTCCACAGATAAGCTGATTGCCATCCGAGAGGAGGTGAAAAAGCTACTGGATGCTGGGTGTATTAGAGAAGTACAGTACCCAGATTGGCTTTCAAACGTCGTCCTAATTAAAAAGAGCAATGAAAAATGGCAAATGTACGTCGATTTTACCGACGTCAATAAGGCTTGCCCAAAAGACAGTTTTCCCTTGCTCATGATTGACCTTCTGGTTGACTCCACGGCTGGACATGAGCTGCTCAGCTTCATGGATGCCTATTCGGGTTACAACCAGATTCGAATGAGTCCGGAGGATGAAGAACATACATCGTTCATGACAGACCAAGGCACCTACTACTATAAAGTGATGCCCTTCGGACTGAAAAACGCTAGAGCGACTTACCAGTGACTAGTCAATAAGATGTTCGAAAAACAGATTGGTCGCAACATGGATGTCTACGTCGACGATATGCTCGTCAAGAGCAGAGTCACTGGCGACCACATACGTGACCTGGAAGAATCGTTTGAGGTGCTCCGCTAGCACCAAATGAAACTAAATCAAGCCAAGTGTGTCTTCGGGGTAGCCTTTGAAAAATTCTTGGGTTTCATCGTCTCCCAGAGGGGATCGAGGCAAACCCAGAAAAGATCAAGGCCCTCGCTGACATGACTCATCCGCGGAACGTCAAAGACGTCCAACGACTGATTGGGCAGCTGGCAGCTTTGTCCCGCTTTCTTGCGAAGTCCGGCGAAAAGTACCAGCCCTTCTTTAAAGCCCTGAGAGGGACAAAATCCAACGGATTTCAGTGGACAGCTGACTGCCAGACAGCCTTCAATAAATTGAAGTAGTATCTGGCCAGCCCACCTTTGCTAGCGTCACCAAAGGACGGAGAGGAGTTGTACCTTTACCTGGCCATATCAGAAGTGTCCCTCAGCTCCATCCTCGTGCACCAAGAATTCGATATCCAGCAGCCGGTTTACTATGTGAGCAAAACGTTGACCGACCCAGAAAAGCGCTATCCGCGCGCTGAAAAAATGGCCCTAGCACTTATCTTTACAGCGCAAAAATTGATTCCATACTTTCAGGCGCACCGCATAGTGGTTCTTACTGACCAACCGCTGAAAGGCATACTCTAGAAACCAGACGTTTCGAGACGGCTGGTAAAGTGGGCTATCGAGTTGGGTGAGTTCAGCATCGAATTCAGGTCCAGACCTGCCATAAAAGCGCAGGCTCTGGCTGACTTTATTGTCGAGACCACGACCCCGATTCACGAGGAACAGCCCGCAGAAAATGTAGGACAACGAGTCGAAGTTCCAGAATGGACACTCCACGTGGACGGATCGTCCACGGACGGTGGCAGCGGAGTAGGGGTGGTCCTTACGACCCCTGATGGATTTGAGGTTAAGTATTCCATCAAACTGGACTTCCTGGGGACCAACAACGTCGCCGAGTACGAAACCCTACTAGCCGGCTCACGATTAGCAAAGGAGTGCTCTGCCAAGAGGTTGGCAGTTTACAGCGACTCCGAACTAATCGTCAACCAGGTTAACGGGGGTTTCGAGGCAAACAATCCTTCCTTAGCCAAGTACCTGGCAAAGGTAAGGAAGGCCATCTAGGGCTTCGACAAACTGACCCTAGTTCACATTCCTCGAACTGAAAACTGGAAGACAGATCGGTTAGCTAGAGTCACCGCTACCGAAAACCCAGAACAGTACTCAAGGGACATAAGGGAGATCCTGAATGCTCCGAGCATAGAAAAATAAGAGGCGATACAGATTTTCGAGACGAAAAACTGGATGATGCCCTACCTTTGATACTTGGCTGACGGATCACTCCCAAAGGACGCTGAGGAGGCCAAGCGAATTAAAAAGATAGCCGGCTGGTACACGGTAGTCGATGGGCGGCTGTATTGCCGCGGATACTCGACTCCATACCTCCGCTGTCTATCCCCCGAGGAGGCGGACTACGCGCTGAGCGAGGTTCACCTCGGGATCTGTGGATCACACGTAGGCGGAAAAAACCTGGCCTTCAAGATCATGCGGCAGGGCTATTATTGGCCCTCAATGAAAAAGGACGCGCTAGAGTTTGTAAAGAAATGTGAAAGCTGCCAGCTTCACGGCAACCTTCACCACCAGCCGTCCGCTGACCTGAAGTCACTTCAGCTTCCATGGCCCTTCGTGTAATGGGGGCTCGATATTCTTGGCCCATTTCCCATTGCCACGGGGCAGAGGAAGTTTATCATCGCGGGTATCGACTACTTCACCAAGTAGGTCGAGGCAGTCCCGCTAGCAAAAATCACGGCGCACAATGCACTGGAATTTCTTCGCCAAGGCATTGTCTGCAGGTTCAGCGTCCCAGAGGTTGTAGTGACCGACAACGGAACCCAATTTTAGGGAAAACGCTTCACCAAGTATTGTGCCGGCCTTGGTATCAAGCTGGTCCACACTTCGGTGGCATACCCCCAAGCCAATGGACAGGTGGAGGTCACAAACCGCACGCTACTCCACGGGTTAAAAACCAAACTGGAGGACGCCGAGGGCTCCTGGGCTGACGAGCTCCCATCCATTCTCTGGTCTTATCGGACAACACCGAAGGAACCAACGCGCGAGACACCCTTTAGCCTCTATTACAGGACTGAGGCGGTGATCCCGATCGAAATCGGGCTTCCGAGTCTCAGGATGGAGTCTTTCGACCCACAGACCAACTCCCAGAAAATCAAGAAACACTTAGACTTGCTAGAGGAAGCCCGCGATGCCGCTAGAATACAGACAGCAGCGTACCAACATCGAGTTATCCGGTACTATAATAAAATGGTAAAAGCCCGACAATTCGACGTTGGGGACTTGGTCCTACGAGGCGTCGAGGCCACAAGCAAGCTGGCCGGCCGCAACAAGTTCTCTCATAACTGGGAGGGACCTTTCATTGTCTCCGCCATCCTGCGAAACGGAGCATATAAACTCCGAAAGCAGGACGAGAAGTTGGTCTCACGAACGTGGAATGCGACCCACCTAAAGCACTACTTCCAGTAGGGAACTCAGGTACGTACTCACCCACTTGTGTGCATTTATTCGCATGCTTGTTTTAATTCGACAAAATAAGAGGTTTACTTAGCATATATAATCCTAAGTTCTGTGTACATACATATGAACTATGTTTGCCTTGCAGGTTTGCCCGACCTAGACTGTCCCTAAGTCGGGAGGGTCTTCACCCTCTCGTTAAACCCTAGTCATCTAGGTAGCCCAGAAGTGCTTTGAAACCCTGGTCATCCAGGTGGCCCATAAGCGGTCTAAAACCCTAGTCATCCAGGTGGCCCACAGGCGGTCTAAAACCCTAGTCATCCAGGTGGCCCATAGGCGGTCTGAAACCTTGGTCATCTAGGTGGCCCATGAGCAGTCTGAAACCCTGGTCATCCAGGTGGCCCATGAGCGGTCTGAAACCTTGGTCATCCAAGTGGCCCATGAGCGATCTGAAACCTCGGTCATTTGAGCGGCCGGATAGCGGTTGTACTAAACCTTGGTCATCCAAGTGGCCCGATAGCGGTCTAAGGAAACTTTAGGGGGCAAATATAGCACACGCGACGACTTCCTCTCAAGGAGCAGCAATGTCAGTCAACGACGGTCGAAGGGAGAAACATTTCTTCTCCAACATTGGCCGCCCAAGTCATCGCTTGCACGGCGCCGCCAGACTGGTTAACACAACCGCCTACCCAGCTTAAAGATCTTATTCATTAGGTGGCCAGCCAACCAAGTTGGCTGCCCCACGCACTAACCTTCTCAACGAAATGGTAGCGTAATCGAACAATTGTGAGAAGCGTTCCTTCTCCAACGCTGACTGCCCAAGTTACCACTTGGACAGCACCGCAATACTAGTTAACGCAACCGCCTGCCAAGCCTAGGGACTTAGCTCCTTAGGCAACCAAACAATAGTCGCCGGCCAACCAAGTTGGCCGCCTAATGCAATGATCCACACAAACACAAAAAGCAATAAGGACAATGGATATCAAATTGAAAAGAACTTCCATTTTATTGCTCCAAAGGTAAGGTACAATGTACATAAATCCCAAAAGTGTAAAAAGGTTACAAAGGCGGCGGACCACCCTGGATGTCTCGGGGCTCTCCCACCAAGTCTTCCTTACGTTGCACTGCGTGGTTAGTCTGATTGATAAAGTCAGTTGGGAAGTCAGGATCGATTAACCGTGCAACGCGTCGTCCAATGTCGAGTCCCTCCAACAGTCGGCCGTGCAGTACGTCCCCAATCTCATGGAGGCTGATCCGAGTAGTCAACTCGTTCTCTGAGGCGGCGGCTCAATCGGCAAGACGCTTATTGCTCGCCTTAAGTCAATCCTTCTCCTCCTTCAAGCGAGCGACCTCGGCCTTTAACTCAGCGTTCTCTGCCTCCATGCCCGCCATAACAGCCTCAAGAGCGGCAGTCTGCTCGCGGAGCTCTCCTCCTGAGGCAGCCAGCTTGGCCTCCAGCCAGGCGATCTCAGCCTCTCGGTCCGCAATGATGCGATCACATTGCTCCACTTCCCGGGAGAAAGCTGAGATCAACCTTCTTGAATGTACAAGATAAAAGCAAAGTATGAGTTACAAATACAAGGAAGAAAGAAATACAAGGAAGCCATCACAGAAATCATACATCGTAAGTCTTCCTCAAAGGCCTCACAGGCCTGGACTCTAGACCTGTCCCAGCCGGCGGTGGACCAGTCGGCAGTGGACAGGGAGGTGATGGACTAGGAGCGCCCTCTTGCGCCGAGCACGCCGCTGCCTCATCCAAAATGCGGTCCAGAAACTCAACATCATCAACAGCAGCGGTGGACTCCTCTCTCACCGCCTCCAAAGCAGCCACAGCAGGCCTCTTCCCCTTGGCTGCCCCTGGAGCGGCTGCCGTAGGACCAGCTCTCGTCGATGGCTCCACAATAAATACTCGCGAGCCCTCAGCCATGTCGTGGGCCAGCTCCTCCGCAGACGCCATCTAGGCAGCGCCTGGGACCACCCTCGTCACAGGTTTGGCAAGGATAACTCTTCTAGCCTCCGCCGGCATGTCTTCGTTGAACTTCGCCGCTCCAGCAGTGCTGCCGGATCCACCGCAGATCCCAGCAGCCACATAATCAATTTGAGACGAAGAAGAGGAGGGTGTCCTAGTTACCCTCTCAGTAGCCCCCTCCTCTGAGCGCCTTGGGCGGATGATT
Organism: Nepenthes mirabilis; assembly: GCA_025585075.1. Lineage (NCBI taxonomy): Eukaryota > Viridiplantae > Streptophyta > Magnoliopsida > Caryophyllales > Nepenthaceae > Nepenthes > Nepenthes mirabilis. The sequence goes on from JAODPA010066642.1 coordinate 8,754, forward strand.
ACACCCCTTGATTCCTCAGGATTCATCATCCTGACCGGATGGCGTGGCTTCTGAACCGGCGATGGCGGCCCCCAATTGACCTTCTTGGATTCCGCATGAGAAACCAAGAAGTCCCTCTTGAACTCATCCGGGTTAGCCCGTATGGCCTTAGTTAGCCATGCGTAGGCGGCGCAATCTGCCAAGGACGGCGTACCAAAATACACCTCAGGAAGCTGACCCCAGTTCCTTGCAAGGGGCCACTTCTCCGCCACCTTCACAAAGAAGAACCGGTTTTTCCAGTTCTTCAACGAATCGTGGATGGCCATACTAATCTTTATTCCGGTGCAAGGAGTAAGCGATATCTACTCATTCCCAGGATTCAATTTAAATACAACCCTAACGCCGGTCATCCTAAACTTTTGGCCAAATTTCCAAGAAAAAATGCACAAGGTGCAGAGATACCTCAAGGCGTTGGCGTGAAGCTGGGCGATGGGTACTCGCATAGCCTTCATAATGGATTCCAACTCCTCCGGCAGTGCCAAGCGGAGGCCGCTACTCAGGTGGGCCTCGTAAACTATAGTGTACCCCTCCGGTGGGGCAAAGGCTGTGTCATCCTTGTCCAGAATCCTCCAGGCCGCCTCCTTTGGAATATTAAATTCAACGCACAGTGCTTTAACATCGTTTTCTCTCAAGACGGACGAAAAGTCTGCAACTGAAGCCATAATCGAGCGAGAGTTAGGGTTTCTTTTAGATGAGTTCGTCTGAGAAACGAGAATGAAAAAGACGACGGTTTGAAGGCACAAAGGATTTCAAAAATATGGAAGGAAAACTTAAGCGCCAAGCGTGAAACCCCTCATTAATGACGTCGTCAGTCCTGCCACGTGTCACCTCCTCACTTGATCCCGCAAAAGGACGAAACTATGGCACAGAAGCCCCTCATTAAAGATGCCGTCAGGATCACCACGTGTCGCCTCCCTACCTGGCCCTATAAAAGGTGGATCTCCGGCGCATTGATGGCCAGGATATCCGCCCAACCAAAGGGAGACACGTGTCGCACTCTGCCAGGTAAACCGGCTAGTGGGCACACAAGACGCTTCCAGAGTTAACCAGGATGGTCAACAATTCTGGTACTCCGAAATTGACCAGAACGGTCAATAATTCTGATACTCCGGAATTAATCAGGACGGTCAACGATTCTGGCACTCCGGAATTGACCAGGATGGTCAACAATTTTGATACTCCGGAATTGACCCGGATGGTCAACAATTCTGGTACTCCGAAATTGACCCGGACGGTCAACAATTTTGGTACTCCGAAATTGACCAGAGCGGTTAACAATTCTGGTCAAACTCTCCTTCACGCCTTTTCACGAAGTTTCACGAGATCTTCAAAGCAACCAGGGGCATCCCATCATGAACATGTTGGAGGCCAGAAATCTGCCAACCAGTATGGGGGGCTAGTGATGGGTATACCAAAAATGGGCTGGCCCTAAAAAGTCAATGAAGGCCCAAAACGACGGTCAATATTCTAACGGCCAAATTGAAAAACAGGCCCAAAAGCTGAAAGGCCCAGGACGGTCAACGTTGGCGTTGACCGCCCGCCTTACATACATTAGACTCAAATGGGCTTTTCTACAGCAATGGGCCTAGCTCACTCAGGCACATGGCCCATCTGGCGGCTAATGACAGAAATCCACCACAAGGGCGGCCAACACCCACGCAGACGGTCAACTCAAACGTTGACCGTCTGCGTCATACACGTTGGGCCCCAATAAGCCCTTCTACAGTAACGAGCCTGACCCGTTTAGGCCCACAAATCATCGAAAGGCCAGCAACGGCTTTCCAAGAATATTTCACGATTTCAGTTGGCACCAAAAAGGATATTGGCAATATTGGCACCTCCCATACAAGGAAGGCGCCAGATTTTCTCCAAATCTTTGCCAACCCAGATTTTCCAACGGTAACATGCACAAAAGGAAAGCGCCCGGTTTGAAAAGCTGTTGGCCGCCTCACAAAGAAACAATCACGACCAGCTTGGCAACTGTCATCCGCTCCATAAGGCAAGCCGACCGGCAGATCAGGAAGGCAATCACACCTTCCAAAGAGAGAGGATCGTCCT
>JAODPA010066643.1:0-10850 GCA_025585075.1 Nepenthes mirabilis
CCGAATTGCCCTCAAATTAACTTTTTTTTTTTTTTTAATTTAAGAAACGGAGTGTAACGGTCGTTTAACTCCGCGAAGCCTATCATGGCAAACAGAACGCCGTCAAAAATAAACGCCGTCACTTAGATTTGAAATCCTTTCTCCATTCCCGCTCAATGGATCATTTATTTGATATAGTCTCCCCGATTATTTGCGCCTCGAAGTAGACGGATCTGCGACTCTTCTCTGCTCTACTTCCTCTCTCACTCCAGGTCTCTCTCTCTCTCTCTGCAACTCCATGTTCTTCAGTCGCTGCAATGAATCCCTACCTTAATCAGTAATCAGTAATAATTGCTTAACTTTGTTCTTTTAAAAGAAATTTTGTTTTCATTGATTGCTGGGATGATTTTGTGCAGTCTAATAAATATATTTACACTTCATTCAGGAAAAAAAAAATCGTAACATAATGATTACTTAATATTCGCCTGAAATTTAGGATCCATGATATTTTCCGATGCTTGTGCTGTCAATTGAAGATATTTCAAAAACAAAATTACCAGAAAAAAAAAGAGTAGAGATCCCATCTTTATTTTTTTTTAGTTAATTTTGCTTTGTTTTGAATTTTAAATTTTTAGTAATTATGATGGATTGACTAATATAACATTTTAAAACTATAATGTACTAAATCTTCCCAGTAACGACTTTATATTTGCCACAAATCATTTATTATGAGAAATAAAATAAAACACCTTCTTAAGTTGTTATTTAACCAATGCCTTAGAGCAAACACTTAATTTTATTCATCAATTCAGTTGAGTCTTTCTTTTTGGGCCGGGGGTGGTGGTGGTTGGGTGGGATGGCAAATACCTATTTTCTATCTTTTTTTAATAGCTAATTGTAGTACAGTTTAGAGGCTACTTGTGGTTTACTTATTCTTGTAATAAAAAAGAAAACGTTTACACAGAACGCACAGACAAATGGATATGAAAAATTGAAGATATGCCCTACCTTGTATATGCTCTTTCTTCTGTGCAAGTTTCTGTGCCTAAGTTTCAATATATCTAGCAAAACTAAAATATCTAAATCATTTAATGAATAGAGAAAACACCAAGGTGGTTTTAAGTTGAAATTCAGTTCTTTATAAAGAGGATTTACCTAACGATTGGTAAAACGGTGGAAGACTGTTCTGTAAACCCTTAGCATGGACTGTTGTTAATTTGTGACTAGTATAGCTCTAGTACATGTTTTTATTCAGGTTAGCCAGAATTATTACCTTAACTCTATTGGATGTTCTTGAATCTGCTTTGAGTGGAAAGTAAAATGGATGGAATATATAAAGATCTCGATGAAGTTAAAGATGAGTTGGTTAAGAAGGAACTCTTAGGTTATAGATCGTTGCGAGTCCCACATCGGGGAGTTAGCTCCACAAGAGTTGGCTTATAAATTTGAGGGGCTCTCTTTCCTATTAGATCGGTCTTTTGGGATTGAGCTTTCCTCTTGGGTTTGTACTAGTAACAATGGTGTTTTTATTGAGATTGGTTTTGACCCGAAGAGAGTTACCTGTTGAGAGTTCTGACCGAAAAGAACTACCAAAGAGGGCGACTTGCGGAGGGGCAAACTGAAAAAATCGAGTGAAGCGCGCAGAGTGAGAGCCGCTGAGTGAAGTACTATAAAGTGCCGCCGCTGAGTGAAATACTATAAAGTGCCACCGCTGAGGTCTGTGGCTGTCAAATTGGGGAGGAATGTTGCGAGTTTCATATCGAGAAGCCAGCTTTACAAGGGCTGGCTTAAAGTTTGAGGGGTTTTCCTTCTTATCAGATAGGTTTTTAAGGATTGGGCTCTCTTCTTGAACTTGTACTCGTAATATAGGTCACTTTCGTGTGGGTTTTATACCTATTTGTTGTGTCATTTGGCGATATGTACGAGGACACATGTGCATTGAACTGATTTGAGAAAGTTATAGAATGGCGCACGACAGGCTCCTGTTGTATGCATGTGCATTGATTTCAGAATGGGGTTGCCTGTGGAGCGCACGAGGATTGTATGAGCGGGATTTTCAAATTGTTCGATGCTTGAAAAGCACCTGAGGGGCGCTCATGCGCCAATTATAGTGGGCTTATGTACTATGCATGCTCGATATGCGTTCAAGCGCCGTTCTTGATATAAATACACTTGACGCAATTTTAGAGTTATCACTTTTGTAATTTTTGAGATTTTGAATGCTGACACTATAAGAAAAGAAAGAGAGAGAGAGAAAAAAGGGATAAGATGAGGGTTTGAGTATCTGACTGAATTTTGAATTGTGTTTCATTCTCCGCCGATCTTGGGTGTTTTGTTTTTCACGTTGAGAACGATATTTTACCGGTCTTATTTCTTCTATTTTATCTTATATTCTGTATTATTTGAGCTCACTTATTGTAAAGTATTATGGCCTTATATTTTTGGATTTTTTTGTAATCGAACATATTATATAGTGGATATATTTTGGACATATAGTTTTATGATTTTTTTTCTCATTTAAAATAAGTTTTTCACGTAAAATCTTGTGTGCTCTATTATTTGTGGTTATTATTGGTTTGTTATATATTATGATTATTTTTTCACTGTTCAAACAAACGGTTTGATTCTTAACAAGTAGTATTAGAGATGCGATTAATATAATCGTATGGTAAAAGTTGTTTGAATTGATGGAGGTTGAAAATAAAATAATTTATTTGTATTGCTCAAACTATGATATTTGGAGGAATAAAATGAAAGATTTGTTATTTGTCAAAATAATACATCTTTTGGTGTTTGTTATTGAAAATCCCTAGTCGAAATCTGAGGAAAAATAAACTTTTAAATATGAACAAGTTTGCAACTACATTTGACAATTTGTTGACGACAATATATATAATCACGTTAGAAATGAAAAACATGCGAAAAAGTTGTGGGAGAAGTTTGAGATACTTTATGCCTCGAAGACTGGTAATTATAACTATATCACTTGATGAAATTGATACAAATAAGATACAAAGAGTGTACATCTATAGTCGACCACTTGAATGAATTTCAAGGATATGTTGATTAGTTGAGTGGCACGGGCATCAAGTTGAACAATGAGTTGTTAGGTTTGTGATGGTGGATCACCTCACCAGATTCATTGGAGGTTATATGAATCACCATCACCAATACTATTTCAAATGACGTGGTGACCTTGAAGATAGCAAAATGAGTCATATTGAATGTGGAGATGAGACGATGATCATAGGGTTTTTCCTCTTTGCACTATGGCGAGAAGAGTTCAAGCAAATCTCGGTCGAAGTACCAAAACCTCAAATGCCACCGCTGTTGAGAAAAGGGACATACCAAAAAGTATTATTACAAGTGGAAGTGGAAAAATGTTGAAGGAAACTAAAAGAAGGTTGAGAAGACCTGAGATGAAGAGAGAGCCTCAATTGTTACCAAACTCGATCTTTTGATGGTGTGTAAAGAAGATGAAATGATCAATTTGACGGATCATGAAACTAATTGGACGGTGGATAGTGGCGCTTCAATTCATGTCACGTCGAGAACAGAATTCTTCATGTTTTACAGTCCCGTTAATTTTGGAGTATTATAGATAGGAAACAAAGGCACGTTTTGGATTATCGGTTGCAGCAACGCGTGCCTAATCACCAACAATGGAACCAAGCTGCTCTTAAGGGATGTTTGACATGTCCCAAATATTCGGCTAAATATTATTTCAGCGGAGAAACTAAATGAAGAAGGGTTCTGCAACACTTTTTGTAAAAGGGTATGGAAGTTGACTAGAGGGTTTCTAGTAGTTGCCTGGGGCAAGAAGGTTTTCAACTTATATGTGTTACAAGCCCTAATTTCAGCTGAAGTTGTACATGTAGCAAGAGGCGAGGATTCTTTGGATCTGTGGCACTGACGATTAAGCCGTATAAGTGAAAAGGGGTTGAATTGTTTATCTAAGAAGAATTTTCTTTGGGGCATGAGGGAAACTAAGATGAATGCTTGTCTTTACAGTATGGTAGGGAAGTAACGGAGAGTTTTGTTCCATGGAAACTCGTCTGCGAGAAAGCCAGATCTTCTTTTGTTGGTCCACATCGATATATGTGGCCCCCTTAGGATTAAGGCACTTGGAGGAGCACTTCATTTTATCACGTTTATTGCCGACTGTTCGAGATAGTTATGGGTATATTTGTTAAAGTCGAAGGATCAAATCCTTGATATTTTTGAATAATTTCATACCTTAGTGGAGAGATAAACGGGGAAGAAATTAAAGTGCATCTGGAGTGATAATGATGGAGAATATATAGGAACATTTGATACATGTTGTCAAACTCACGGAATTCAACATCAAAGGATTCTACCGAAAACACCGCAGTTGAAAGGTGTACCTGAAAGGATGAATAGGATACTAACCGAGAGAGTTCATTGCGTGTTTTCGAAGGCGAAGCTCCTCAATTCATTTTGGGGGGAAGCCTTGAATGTCGTGGCTCACGTGATCAACCTATCATCTTGTGGCCCTCTAAACGGAGAAGTACTGAAAGATGTGTGGTCCGGAAAGGTGGTTTCCTATGATCACCTGTGTGTATTTGGGTACAGAGAAGATGAGTTAGGCTATCGGTTTTATAAGTTGATAGAGAAGCTTGTTCGGTCGAGAGATGTGGTGTTTATCAAGAATGAGATTATTGAAGATGTTGGTAAAGCAGAGAAAGTTATTTCCATTAATAACAATGATCGGTTGTACGATATGAATACTGAATCCTTGACACTAGTGTTGATTCTTAATGAAGGCGACAATCAAGATAATGATAAAGGGGAAGAAAATTGTGGATGAGAAAGTTATTCCTAGTATTATATGCTCGATGGAATAGACGATGCAAATGTGGATGACGCTATCCCTTTTGATATTTTGGACACACCGAGAACATCTCACTCCGATGATTCACAAGAAATTAAAAGCCCTCTTCTCGTCTATCGGGTGATGAATATATATTACTCACCCAAGTCGGAGAACTCAAAAGATTTACAGAAGCAATGGAGGATGAGTATAAGTCGAAGTGGAAAGAGGTCATGTAAGAAGAAATGAAGTCGTTATAAAAGAATCACACATTCAAGGTGATCAAGCTGCCTAAGGGTAAACGAGTTTTTAAGAACAGGTGGGTCTTTCATTTAAAGGATGAGAATAGCTCACAACCAATGTACAATACAAAGTTGGTTGTAAAAGGGTATAATCAGTGGGAGGGCATCAACTTTGAAGAGATTTTTATTCCTATTGTAAAGATGTCTTCAACCAGGGTTGTTGTTGGATTGGCCGCAGTTCTTGATCTAGAAGTTGGATAATTGGATGTGCGGATGACTTTTTTTTATAGTGACTTTGAAGAGGAAATCTATATAGAGAAATTGGAGGGATTTCGAGTTGAGGGAAAGGAGCGTCTTGTATGTTGTCTTAAGAAAAGCTTCTACGGGCTAAATTAAGTATTGAGACAGTTGTATAAGAAGTTCGAGTTTGTTATGGTGAGTCAAGGTTACCGAAAACTATTTCAAATCATTGTATTTTTGTTTAAAGGTTTTCGAAAGATGATTTTGTATTTTCATACTTTATGTGAATGATTTGTTATTGTTGGGCGAAATACCTTTCGGATCACCAATTTGAAGTAACAGTTTGGAAAATCCTTCGCTATAAAAGGTTTGAGGCTGGCAAAGTAAATTCTTGGCATAAGAATATTTCGTGATCGAAATGCGAGAAAATTGTGAATGTCCTCAGAAAGTTTCGTTGAGAAGGTGATTCAACGTTTTAACATGGAGATGTCTAAGTTGGTAAGCATCTCGCTGGCCAGTCACTTCAAGTTGAGCAATCGGCAATACTGTTCCACATAAAATGAAAAGGCAAGTATGAGAAGTGTCCCTTACTCTTCAACTGTGGGTAGTTTGATGTATATAATGGTGGATACGAGATCTAATATTGCTCAAACAGTTTGAACGGTTACGTGATGAAGTAGGTTTTGAGATATCTCTGAGAAACTTCTAAGATGTGTTTATATTTTGGAAATAACAAGCCGTGTCTAATAGGGTATATTAATGCAGACATGGCGGATGATATTGACTCACGGAAGTCTACCTCAAGGTATCTAGTTATATTTGCAGGAGAAGCTATTTCTTCGCAATCTAGATTAAAAAGTGTGTTTTTATCTACCATTGAGGCGGAATTCATTGCGGTGATGAAGGCATGTAAGGAGATGTTGTAGATGAAAAAATTCATCCGAGAACTCGGCTTCAAGTAAGAGCGATATGTGTTTCTTTGTGATAATCAAAGCGATATTTATCTTTGTAGGAACTCGTCATTTCATGTGAGATATCGTTAGGCTAGGAATGTTATTGGTTCAGAGTTGCTAACATTTGATAAGGTTAGTACCGAAGAGAATGGATTGGACATGATTACCAAAGTCATGCAAAGGGAAAAGTTTGAAGTTTGTTGAACTATAGTCAAGATAGTGATGGCCCCTACATAATCATAAGGGAAAGTTTGTAGGGTTATGAGTCACTCATGTGTAGATTCTATATGCATTTGTCGTGTCACTTGGTGGGATGCACGAGGACGCATGTGCGTTGAACTAATATGAGAAAGTTAAAAAATGTTGCGCGACAGGTGCCTATTGTATGCATGTGCGCCGATTTTAGAATGGGGCTGCCTGATTAGCGTGTGAGGGTCGTATGTGCGAGATTTTTAGATTTCTCCGTGCCTGAGGAGCGCTCGTGTGCTGATTACAGTGGGCATGGGCGTGATGTGCGCTCAAACGCCATTCTTGATATTAATGCGTTTGGCGCGATTTTAGGGTTATTACTTTTATAATTTTTGTGATTTGGAGCACCGACACTGTTAAAGAAGAAAGATAAAGAAAGAGAGAAGAAAGGGATAAGAGGAAGGTTTGAGTATTCGATTGAGTTTCGAATTATGTTTGATTCTTCGCTGACCTTGGGTACGTTATTTTTGAAATTGATAAGGATATTTTATCGGTATTATTTCTTCTCTATTATCTTGTACTTATTATTACTCAAACTCATTTATTACAATATATTTTTTCATTATATTTATAGGGTTTTTGTAACCAAACATATTGTATAGTAATTATATTTTGGACGTATTGTCCCGTTGTTTTTTCCTCTTTATTTAAAAGAGGTTTTTCACATAAAATTTTGTGTGTTTTATTATTTGTGGTTATTATTGGCTTGTTGTACATTGTCGTTATTTCCTCATGATTCAAACAAACGATCCGATTCTAATAGGAACTTCGAAGCAAAACTGAAGTTTCTGAAATTTGGAGGAAAATGCATGATGACGAACTGGCTAAAATTCAAGAAGCAACGCTGCAGATCGAGAAACAAGCTTGCAAATTAAATGCCAAATCAGAAGAAATAGCTGAAACACGGCAGCTCTATGAGGATGTCAAAGCTAGACTTCATGAAAAGGAGTCAATACTTCATCATGTCAGTTCTGCAAACGAGAAATTGCAAATTGATTGTGGTGAGAAGGTGGAAAAACTGGAAGTGGAAAACAGAAAATTGGTTTCAGCTTTAGATGAAGTGACAACAAGAACTGCTGAGTTGGAGAGGAAGTTTTGTGCTTGCAATGTGAAAATTGAGGTTCTTGAAAATCTTTTGTCTGATTTACTAAGGAAGGGTTTAGAAGCGGGGCAAAAAGCCCAAGCAACGAAAGCACTAAGACCGAAAGATGATGATACACTGAGATTGGAAGAGCAAAGCACGAAAATCCAAGAAGAGTTGAAATGGAAGACACAGCAGTTTGAACAACTCAGAGATGCTCACAAGCAGCTTCAAGACCAGTTTCAATCAAGCAAGGAGGAGTGGACAAATGAGAAATCAACCTTGTTGGGAGAGATGTATTCACTGCAGACTAGCTTGGATACTCAGACTAGAACCAATGAAAGCCTTCACGTCCAGTTGAAGATGTGCAATCAAGATATGGCTCATGAAGAAAGCAGGAGGAAAGCACTAGAACTACAACTTTTAGAATCAAAACAGTGCTTTGAAAATGTTCTAGCAGACTTGCTAGAAGCGAAAACGAAGATTGAAACCTTAACCGTCAAAAGGGAAGAAGAAATTGAGGCATGGAAAAGCTCACAGGGAATGAGAGAGACATTATTGAAAACGGAATACAGGATTGCGCACTTAGAAAAAGAGAACCAGGAAATTCTCCTATATGTTAAAGAGCTTCAGGAAGCACAGATCTACAAGAGAAGACCAGATCCTTTGCTTACAAAGCTGCGAAAGAAGCTCAAAGATTTGGAACAGGTGCATAGCAATTGTGCTGTGACTCTAAAGGAAAGAGAAGCTGAATGGACTACTAAAATGGAGGAAGCAACAGGAGCCATGAACAACAATGAGGCTGATTCGAAGAGGCAAAATGAAAAAACTCACCATCTCAAAATGCAATTGGACAGTTGTTATTCTTCTATGGAGATTTTGGGTGAGGAGATCTTAATACTATTCATGTACTTGAAATCAGAATTTTCTGAGGCTTACTCAAAGTTACTCAATTTAGAGTCCCAAATTGGAGCATGCAACATAGAGAGAAGAGAGAAGATGACACTTGCCGCAGAGCAATTGGAAATGGAGCATAGCTCTCCAGTGAAAGCTCAAATTGTCCGTGAAGCACATGAGGAGATAGCATCAACAGGCCAGAAGCTTGAATCTTTCAAACTTTTGGAAGAAAATAGCACTGTCCTAGAAAAAGAGCTTGAGAAGCATAAGGAAATGCTTGAGGAATCATTAGACATTCAACTTCGATCGGAAGAACAAGTAATGCTGATGGAAGCAGCCCTTAAAGATGCTTCTGATGCACTGGAGAAATCAAATTCTGAATTGGCTATCAGGATATGTGAAGCTAGCCAAACAGAAGCGGAATTGCAAATGTGGAAGTCCAAAGCTGAAAGCATGAACACCTGCTTTGAACAAAATCAGGAGATTTGTGATAGAATGGAGACATACCTTCTTGGACAGGCTGAGATTGAGCAATATCTTAATAAAGAGAGTGAAAACCTGCTCTTCAGATTAGAAGACCAAGACCAGGCACTCAACTATCTTCAGCAACAGATTATCTTACTAGATCAAACATTGGTGAACAAAGAAGAATATATCGAGGCAATGAAATCGGATGCCAGAGAAGCACGCAAGAAAGAGGAACATTATGAACAAATTATAGAAGAGAGAAATATATTTATAAAAAATATTCAGAAAGAGATAGCATGCCTAGAGCAAGAGTTCATGAGAAGACAATCTGCAGCAGTCAATTTGGCAAGATTTGAAGCAGAGAAAACATTTGAGCAGGAAAAGGAGAAGCTTCAGATTAATGCAGCAGAGAGGGATAAAAGAATAGAGGGTCTTCAAATATTAGCTTTGTCACTGGAACAGAAGTTTGCAGATGCAGTATTCTATTCATTCTCAGAAATTGTGGAAAAGCTGGTTGAGGTTGATGTGTTTAAAGAAGCTTTGGAAAAATCCGAGTACCAAATGAACCTAGAGATCCAGGAAAAGAACCGGATAATTTGCCACCTACAAAAAGAAGTTGCTGATTTACATGACAAACTGATGCTTCAAGCAGAGTCATTTTTTCATTCAAAACAAGCAGCCAAGAAGCAGGAAGTTTTGCTGGAGAATAAACAGAAGGAGATGGAAACGTTGAAGGATAAATATGAGAATGAGCATGCAAAATTGAAGAAACTCGTCACGGAACTCGAGTTTACAAAAGACGCAATGCTTGAAAACATTGATGTTTTGCATTCAGAAAGAGAAGACCTACTTGTTTATGTTGAAGGAATCTGTGAGCAAATTGGAGATTTTTGTGTAGAAGATAAAAAACTGGTGAGCATATTTGGCCAAATGTCACGGAATTGTGAGGGGGACGATGGATTTGCACGAGAAAATGGTGATGTGACTTGCATGAGGAAGGATGTGAAAGGAAGCATTGATGGAAGATCACCATTACAAGAGCTCAACAATTAGGAGTGTGAGGTAATTTGGCATTGATCATTCTCTTAAGCATGCTAAAAACACAAACCCCTTAGTAAATCTGCCATGTACTAATAAGTGTAATTCAAATTCATTTAGTGTGGCTGGCCGTTTGAAAACTTGATCTGAAAAGCTTCCAGTGGGGCTTGGTGGAAATTTGAATGAAAATTAAGATGGATCAAGTTGTAGGCCAGAGATAATAGCCCATCACTAATCTTACCCGTATCGAAGTGCAAGAGGCTTTACCCGTGTGGTATAGACCTGTTAAAAGATTGAGTTCATTAGTTTCATTATAAATTTTGGAGTTGTTTTTTTAGGATTTTTATGAACTTTTTAGAAATATTTGTAGTCTTTTTTGTATTTATTTCTTTGAAAATAGTAAATTTTTTTCTCATATGCTCGAGGTTCTTTCCTTTTGGGGCATTTTCTTATGTAAATGTGATATTTTTTGTGTGATTAGTTTCCTTTTTACTGTTACTAAGCTCTTAAAAACCTAACATATACTATTTTGGAAACTATATAACAGGTTTTCCATATGTTATTAGCAGCATTTTTTCCAAGCATGGAGAAAAACAAGACAACTTGAGAATTAGTTTTGAGGGTTGGTTTCTTCAAAAGTATTTCCTTGTAATCTAATAAATGATGAGTTTCTTTCTCTATGAGTATAAGTTGTTGATAGATCCCACTCTATTAGAGGTACCATGCACAACTTACAACAATCTATTGGGATTTTTCGAGACACATACAATCGGCATACAAGAAATAAATCCAAGTCCCTTGTTAGTCATCGATTACTGAATATGGTGAGAGTATAAGAAATAAAAAATTATGTAACTAAATATAAAGTTACA